>WOXC01010743.1:0-267500 GCA_011680675.1 Gymnobelideus leadbeateri
TTCCTTCTGACAGGTTTATTCTGATTTATCTTGGAGTTGATATGATAGAGATGTAGCTCTTTGTATTGGAAAGAGACCTATCCATGGCCCTGGCTGTGGAGTCAGAGTACCCAAGTTCATGTCTTGGCTCTGGCATATGTTATGTGACCTTTGTAATACTTTTTTTTTCATTTGTTTATTTGTTATTTATTTTATTTTTAATTTGTCTGTCTTCAATCCACATTTGCAGATTCTGAGTCCTACCCTCACTTCTCTCCAAGTTTTTGCTTTTAGTGGCTACACCCTCAATGTCCAACTAGTGTAAATGAAATCATCTATGGACAAGTGCTTTGTGATCCAAAATGCTATATGAATATTTTATAGTAACATTACTAGAAAGGCACAATTCATGATAAGTCCGAGCTTACTTGTACAAAATTTTAGACTGGTGGAGTTTTATTTTATGAGTATTTTCAGAGTGGAGTTATTTATTCAAATAGGTATACGCCCTTAAGAAATTCATAACTTCTTTTATATGCTAAGCAGTTGAACATGTCTGAATAAGTGTTAGAAACACACTACTGTCTGACTATAAAGTCAACATGAGGATCTATACCTTGGATCCAATTAAAGCAAGACAGCTTTAGATTTAGTTAATTTCCACATTTCCAGAGCTAATTTCCTCTGGATGACATGTTCTAGTTTCATATATAATTCCATTCTCTGGTAAATTGTGTTTCAATGAAGAGTCAGCATGTCATAGCAAAACCTTTTGGAATCAGAGGGAGGTACAGTAACTTTTCAAGGCCTATCAAAATATAATCTTTACTGAACTTGTGCAAACTTTGTGGATTAATTTACATAAACATCCTGAAGTAGGCACTAATTTGAGTAGCCACTGCAATTCAATTAAGTTCAATTCAATCCAACACACATTATATAAGTGTTTATCATGCACTAGGAACATGAAGGAAATTGAGATTGTTCAGTTGTTTTCAGTACTGCTCACATCTTTGCAACTCTGGGACTTTCTTAACAAAGATACTGGAGTGGTTTGGCATTTTCTTTTCCAGCTTATTTTACAGATGAAGAAACTAAGATAGTTATGTGACTTGCCCAGGGTCATACAGTTAATAAGTGTCTGGGGTGAGATTTGAACTCAGGAAGATGAGTATTTCTGATTCCCGACCCTATACCCTATCTACTTTGCCACCAAGCTGCTCCAGGAAATAGAGAAGCTAAGACACAAAATAAAATAGTCTCAGATCTCAAGAAGCCTATGTGAATCCACTAAAAAAAAAAAAAAAACCACTGATGGAGTTTGTAAAATGAAAAGACTAAATAATGAATAATTTCCTTCAATTAAAGATGTTATCATTCATCCATTCACAGCTTTCAAAAGTGGTCAAATGGAAAAATCATTTGTGTCCAAAGGAATTTGTGTAGTTTGTAAATAGTAGCATTCATTCTTTTTTTTTTTTCATTCTTGTGTTTAGAAAGCAGAAAAGAAGCTATCTTTACTTATTAATCTCTTTAGACTTGCAACAAATTGGAAACAGTTTAGGTGTTTAAGCATCATAAACATACAGTCACTTAAAATATTAATCATACTTAATTCAATATACATTTATCAAGCACATACTATTGCAAGACACTGTGCTAAGCCCTTAGAATATAAACACATGTGTACAAGTACACACACACATATACACACAAATGTACTTTCAAAGAGCTTACATTTCTTGGAGTTAGTGGAGAGGAAAAAAACATGAATGTCTATAAGTAGAAGCAAAATATAAACAAAGCAATACAAAACAATTTCAAGAAGTAGAGTGTTTATCTGTTTTGTTTTCTTTGAAATTTGACTGATCTCTAATGTCACCAATATGAATAGTCTCACTGTGCCCATAAAACCATTGCATGCTTCCTAATGGTTTATTATTTTTGTCCATACCATTCTCTAAGTCCCCTAGAGAGATTCTTTCCAACATATTTGAGGCCTTTCCTGGTTATTTTATTATTTGAAGACACAAGTGATCATGTTACATCTTTGGCCTCACTCTATATATTTTCATAACTTTTTCTGTGATGTCTCTTCTACTTATTATGTGGAAGTCATTGTTGGTGATATTTTATAACCTATTTATACTCACCATGCATCTTTCTTTTGCCTTTTGCATCACCTGAACTTTTATTTCTTCTAAGATCAATTATATTACATGATAAGTAGCCATACAATATAACGGGGAAAATATTTATGGGGGAGGGGGAAAATGAGCATTATAAAGAAATTGGTAGTTTGGGATAAAATGAAGTTAACAATCTATTTCCCATGTGCAACCTAGCTTTTACTTCTCTCCTGACTAAATTCAAAGCCCAGATTATTTATTTCCCATCTATAGTGCTTATCCAAGATGTATGTTAAAATGGATTTACTACAAGAACTCTGCATAAAAGTGGATGTCATAATCTGAACAATATGCATTTATCATCTTTATTTTTCAAGTATTAATGGTTAGTTTTATCTCTTTCAAATTAATATAAGGGTATCTTGGCTTTCTAATCTTAGGGGTAGGAAATCAATTAATCAAACAAAAATTTTAAGAACCTTGCCACTAGAACAATATTTTGGTTAAAAAATTATAGAAAATACCTGAAGGACATGATATCAGCATATAAATTCAAATTTCTCTCATTTCTTTATTGGAAACTTATTCATTTTGGTTTCAGAAGTGGCCAAATGGAGTTATATTGAACATAAACCTTTTGTTTGGGTAATAGTTGGTGGAAAGGAGAATATTATTCTATTTGTTTTTATAAAAAAAGAATCTAAAGAGGACAAAATGTATATTTCTATCTATGTGATGTTAATTAGACATTTCATTGATCTTTAATATTTGATAAAGACTTAGAATTCAGGGGCGGAGCCAAGATGGCGGAGTAGAAACAGCTCATCCAAGCCTCTCTGCCCCCAGATTCTCCACAAACTATGTAAAAAAGGACTCTGAAAAACTTCTGGAGCCCCAGCACCCACAGAACGACACAGAGAAGCTAACCTCCCGCTGAGGACAGCCCAGCACCCTGCAGGAAAGACCAGCGCAGTGGTCTGGGAGCCGGCAGCGCGCAGAGCGCAGGAGCCGAGCCGAGCCCAGGTCCACTTGAGCTGAGGTTTTAGCCCCAGGGCGGCAGGGCCAGCAGCCGGCTGGAGGAACCCCAGAACACCAGGAACTGTGGAGACGCCAGAATTATCAACATAGACTTGCCTAGGACAAAGTAAGAGGTTAGTGTCCTATGGACTTTGGGACCTGTATTTGGGGAATGCGTCAGCTCCCTCCCCTGGGGGCTAGAAGCTGCTGAGGAGACACGCCATTTTGTAGTTTTCAGAGGCATTTCCGGCTCCCAGCCTACAAATCGTGGGGAGATCCAGCGATCAGTCTTGGGGGGTAATCGCTCTTGCTTTAACCTCCCTGGATCTGGATTGTGATCTAGGGTGGAAGTTGTGGGTGGGTTTACAGCTTGCCAGAAACGGAAGTTGCCCCCCACACGTTCGGGACGAAAATTCCTCTATCTGGCCTTAAAGCCAGTGTGGCAACAAGCCCAAAAGTCAAGCAATTAAGTGGCAACATGCCAAGGCAAAGGAAACAGAAAAATGCAACCCTAGACTCCTATTTTGGGGGCATAGAGCGGAAAAAGGACTGTGAGGTGATCAGAAGTCCTGCTCCAAAAGCCCCAGGGGAAAACATGAGTGGGTTGCAGGCCATAGAGGACCTTAAGAAGGACTTTAAAAATCAAATAAGAGAAGTGGAGGAAAATTAGAAAGAGAAATGAGAAGGATGCAGGAAAAGTATGAAATGAGGGTCAACAGCCTGACTGAGGAAAACAACACCTTAAAAAATAGACTAACTCAAATGGCAAAGGAGGCCCAAAAGGGCAATGAGGAGAAGAATGCCTTAAAAAGTCGAATTTGCCAGATGGAAAAAGAATCTCAAAAGTTCACTGAGGAGATTCATTCTTTCAGAGTTAGACTGGAGCAAATGGAAGCTAATGACTTTATGAGAAATCAAGATGCTGTTAAGCAGATCCAAACAAATGAAAGATTAGAAGGCAATGTGAAATATCTCATGGGAAAAACCACTGACCTGGAAAATAGATCCAGGAGAGACAATTTAAAAATTATTGGACTACCTGAAAGCCATGATCAAGGAAAGAACCTAGAAATCACTCTTCAAGAAATTCTCAAGGAAAATTGCCCTGATGTTTTAGATCCAGAGGGCAAAATAGAGGTTGAAAGAATCCACAGATCACCTCCTGAAAAAGATCCCAAAAAGAAAACTCCCAGGAATATTATAGCCAGGTTCCAGAATCCCCAGATCAAGGAGAAAATACTACAAGCAGCCAGGAAGAAACAATTTCAATATTGTGGAAACACAATCAGAATAGCCCAGGACCTGGCAGCTTCTACACTGAGGGATCGAAGGGCATGGAATATGATATTCCAGAGGGCAAAAGAGCTGGGAATGAACCCAAGGGTCACCTACCCAGCAAAACTGAGTATTTTGTTTCAGGGGAAAATATGGTCATTCAGTGGAATAGAGGACTTTCAAGCATTCTTGAGGAAAAAACCAGAGTTGAATAGAAAATTTGACATCCAGACACAAGAAGTAAGAGATGCCTGAGAAGGTAATCAGGGAAAAGAAATCAAAAGGAACTTATCAAAGTTGAACTATTTACATTCCTATATGGAAAAGCAATATCTGTGACTGATGATATCTTTCTCACTATGAAAATAATGGAAGAAGGGGGTGTGGTCATATGAATACATATGTGAATGTGTGTGTATATGGTTACAGTTATATATGGATAGAGGGCATAGGTTGATTTTGTTGGGAAGGGAGAGTACTCAAGGGATGAAATTATGAGGTGAGAGAGGAAAGTGGCAAGAGGAGATGGGGAGAGACATGGTAGGGTAAACTATCTCATGTAGGGGAAGTGGGTGCAAAGGAGGGGGAGAATAAGGAAGGCTAAAAAGGCAAAACCACATTCACATTGAATTTGGTTCAGGGAGAAAATGACATACATACTAAATGGGATATCTCAACCTGCAGCAGAATAGTGGGAAGGGGGATGAGAGGAGGGATGATGGATGGGAGGGCATCCTTGGGGTGAGGGGAGGTTGGAAGTACCCACTATAGAAGAGGGACAGGATCATGTAGGGAATGGACCAGGTGGGGGGTGGGATGAGTGGGAGGGAATTATAAGCAGCCTTGTACAATATATCTACTATGATAATGTTTTGCATAGCTAGACATGTACAACATATACTGAATTACTTATCTCCCAAGAAGGAATGGGTGACAAGGGAGGAAGGAAATGGATCTGAAATTCGAGGTCGTAACATTAAATGTTTCAAATATATATATAAATACTATTATTAATACTCTTTTGCCTATAATTGGGAGATAAGATGTGCAGGCATTGGGACACAAAGATTCATCTTCCTCTAATGGAAAAGTCGATGGGGGTATGGGAGAAGGTATGGGAGAGAGCAGATTGGAGGAAGCGATATCTTGTAGGACTGCTATTCTGGGAGGTTGGGTAGGGGAATAATGGGGGGAAAATGATTGTAACTCAAAATCTGGTGGAAATGAATGATGTAAAACAGAAGTTAATAAAGTATTTGTTTAAAAAAAATAAAAAAAATAAAAATAAAGTCTTCTGGCAACAGCAAAAAAAAAAAAAAGACTTAGAATTCATTTATTTATACCCATACCTAGACAAGAATTCCTTCTATGAAACACTAAACAATTGGTTATCCAAATTTTCCTGAAAGGTTCCTTGTGAAGGAGAATCAATTACCTCCCATTATTTGGGGTAGCTTTCATTCTTGGAAAGTTTTTTTTTTTTCTTACATCAAGCCTAAATTTGCCCTTTTGAAACTTCCACACATTTTTCTTACTTCTACCTTCTGGGGTCAAGTATTTCAAAATGCTTTCATATTCTCTCCAAGTCATTCTAAGCTGCTTACATTACACACACACACACACACACACACACACACACACACACACACACACACACACATTCTAATTGTAATGTCTTCTTAAAATGTGGCACCTAAATATGATCTGAAAATTCTACATATCATATGATAAGGCTTTCAGTTGCTTTGTTTCTAATATCACACTTCTGCTAATCCTAATATCACTTAACTTATCTAGCTAGCTCCTATATAACCATCTAACTGTATCTTGTCATCTGAACAATGTCTTTTTCATCCACTTTGTTTTTCAAAAACAGATTATTAAGCTTATTACTTGCAAATATGTCATAGTGAATTTCAAGCCCTTAAGATCTTTTATAAGGTTGCTAAAATAAAAGGTATTACTTATTAAAATGATCACTTAAACTTTTCCAGATCTAATTTTCTCTTTCTCTAATTCACCAATATCTCCATCAATCCTATCCCCACATTTTAATGAATTATTTTCCAAAGATTTATGCTTTGTCATGCATGTCTTTGTGTAAAAATTTCTTCCCAATAAGGTTTCTACTCCTCTGCCATTTTCTCCCCATCCTCCACAATGGTCTTTGAGGAAGAAGAGGTTAAGATCCCTGGAACCTCGAACTTTTCTATTTCCCTGTTCTTAAAGAGAAATGATTTGAGAAAGTCATATCCAACCCCCATACAAGAAGATAAAGTAGATAAATGTCATCAGCTAAAATATTTACTGGGTTTTCAACCCTGGAGGATGTTAGTAATTACCCACAGAGTGTTTTATTGAAATGAGATAAGAAACAGAAAGTTTGCTTAGAAAATCCATTCTTAACTGTTGCAGCTATCCAAAACATACCTATTCTTCAAGGTATAGTTTAATTCATACACCAGTTATTAAGCCTTTCCTGGCACTTGAAATCTACCCTTCACTTTTCTGAACTCCATAGTACTTGTCTTTACAACAAGCATTAATCCTTAATCTTTGATTATTTAGGTGCTTCATAAGTATACATCTTATATTCCTAGTGAAACTAAAAGTTTCTGGAGGGCAAGGGAAGTACCCTTTTTTTTCAAAATTTTATTTATTTATTTTCTCCTTTATGAAATGCTTTATTAAATTCTAGTTTATATCATTCATTTCCACAAGATTTTGAGTTACAAATTTTTTCCCTGTTTTTCCCCTACCCACCACCTCACAATAGAGATCCCACTGGATGTCCCCTCCTCCAGTGTGCTCTCTCCCATACCTTCCCCCTCCCTCCCTCCAATTTTCCAGTAGGGCACAGTGGATCTCTATTCCCCTTGTGCATGTATATCTTTTTTCTGAGTTACATGGAAAATAATACTACTAATAATGTGTATATATATATATATATATGTGTGTGTGTGTGTGTGTGTGTGTGTATGTATATATACACATTATTAGTATAATTATATATATATGTATATATTAAACATTTGATTTTAAAACTTTGAATTACAGATTCATTACCTTCCTCCCTTCTCACCCACCCTTACTGGGAAGATAAGCAATTCAATATAGGTTATACAATGTGTAGCTATGCAAAATATTTCCACAATGATATATTGTAAAAGACTGACTATATTTCCTTCCATTCTATCCCACCTCCCACTTGTTCTATTCTCTACTATGATCCTGTCCCTTTTCAAAAGTGGGTGCTTCTAACTGCCATCCCCTGCAGCCTGCCCTCCCTTCCATCATCCCCCCACTCATCCCAAATTTATCAAGGATGCTTGAAAGTCTTCTATTCTTTTGAATGAACATATTTTCCCCTGAAACATGATACTCAGTTTTGCTCGGTAGGTGATTCTTGGTTTAATCACAGCTCCTTTGACCTCCAAAATATCATATTCTAAGCCCTTTGATTCCTCAGTGTAGAATCTGCCAGATCCTGTGTTATCCTGATTGTGTTTCTACAATATTCAAATTATTTCTTCCTGGCTGCCTGTAGTATTATCTCCTTGATCTGGGAATTCTGGAACCTGCCTATAATATTCCTAGTTTTCTTTTTGTGATTTTTTTCAGGAGGTGATTGATGGATTCTTTCAATCTCTATTTTGCCCTTTGGTTCTAAAACATCCAGGGCAGTTTTCCTTGAGAATTTCTTGAAGGATGATTTCTAGGTTCTTTTCATGATCATGGCTTTCAGGTAGTCTAACGATTTTTAAATTTTCTCTCCTGGATCTATTTTCCAGGTCAGTGGTTTTCCCAATGAGATATTTCACATTGCCTTCTATTTTTTTCATTTGTTTAGATCTGTTTAATAGTATCTTGATTTCTCATAAAGTCACTAGCTTCCATTTGCTCCAATCTAATTCTGAAGGAATGATTCTCTTCCGTGAGCTTTTGAGATTCTTTTTCCATCTGGCAAATTTGGCTTTTTAAGGCATTCTTCTCCTCATTGCCTTTTTGAACCTCTTTTGCCATTTGAGTTAGTCTATTTTTAAGGTGTTATTTTCTTCACTCAGTTTGTTGACTGTCATTTCATAATTTTCTGGCACCATTCTCAATTCTCTTCCAAATTTTTCCTCCACTTCTATTATTTGGTTTTCAAATTCCTTCTTAAGGTCCTCTATTGCTTGTAACCAGCTCATATTTTTCTTGGAAGCATTTGGTGCAGGAGTTCTGACTTCCTTGTCTTCCTCCTGTTCCATGCTTTGATTCTTTTTGTCCCCAGAATAAAAGTATAAAGTTGGGTTGCTCTTCTTGCTTTGCTTTCCTCATTTGCTCATGTTGCCACTCAATTACTTGACTTTTGACCTTTTTCCCCAGTAGGACTCTGCTACCAGACAGGGGAGCTTTTTCCCAAAGGCTGGGGTTTTCTCAGCTGCTGTAGCTATTAGTTGGGTGCCTTCTCTGAAGCCTCAAAACACTCTGACAAGCTGATCACGTACCCCAACACCTCCACCCTAGACCACAATCCTGATCCAAGCAAGTTAAAGCCAGAGTGATTACCCCTTAGACTGGTTGCTTGGTCCCACTACAATCTGCAAGACAGGAACTGAAGCTGCAATATTAGTGAACATGGGTGAACCATATAATATGAGATTTCAGTGACAATTGATTAAAACATTATATTGTCATGTTTCCTTGCTCCCTTATTATTTGCTTCACTTATTTTGTAAATTCATTCATCCTTGTCTCAACACTCCAGGCATATTAGAAAGATCCGACTTTTGCTTTTTATTGTATCCTCAGTGCATTGGTCAGTACCTAGTGGATGCTTAATAACTATTTATTAACTGACTGTATATACATTTTGTTTTTGCGTTTTTCTTCCTCAGTACCAAGATGCAACAGGCTATAATGGATAGAGAGCTAGCCTTGAAGCCTGGAAGACATTACCTCAAGTCTTATGTATGATATATACTGGATATGTGTGACTATCAGCAAATTGGTTGACCTCTCAATGCCCCCAGGCCACTCAAGATTATAGTTTTCAGAGAAAGTCCTGACCTGCATTGGAGTTGTTTCATTTAGGAGTTCACAAGTCTGTTGATTACTTTTACCCCTTCTTCTGCCCCTATTCCTTTCTGTATCCTTATTCCCATCCCTATCCAGATCTTAATCCTTCTCCCTATCTCTATTCATTATCAGTACAAAATGCATTTGGCAAAAACAAAGAAAACAAAAAACAAAACAAAACAACAACAACAAAAAACAGATGGATCACATCAGAAGAGCAAGGGATATTAGTTGGATACCCAGAGTATCCACAATATCTGAGGAATATCTGAGGGAAGACTTCTACTTCATTAGGTGGAAACTTTTAGAAGTATATAGGCAAAAATACCAGAAAGGAAGAAGGCCTAAATGGGTTGTATTCTACACAGATGAAGGGATAGTCAGATTGTGGATATATTAAAGTAGTTTCCTTCATCTCTATGAATCCCTAGTTTTCTTAAAAGAACAGTCAAGTGCCAGATACTGAATGAGCATCATAGTTATTTGTGCTTTCTCCCTTTTGAAATCACTTCCTATTATATTGGTCATAAATAATTTTTTATCTATGTATTTGTTGAATCCTCCCAAAGGGCTATATGAGGAGTTCAGGGAGGACTAGAGACTCTGGTGTAAGGGCTTGCTGAGCCCTTTTCAGGGCTGTTCATCCATCTCTGTGTATACCTGTCCCTCAACTCTTGTTTGTGACTCTGAGAAGCTGTAATATGTACAATGGCCACACCCCACTAGCAGATGAGTTAAACCATGTTGAGAGTAGCTGACAGAACTCAAAGCTGTTAGTGAATTAATGAGGTGTGAGGACTTCTCTTGGCAGAATAGGTAGATGAGAATAATGTGTAATGGTCATGAAGACAAAAGAAGTAGGGGCTGTGGGGTGCTTGGAATTTGGTCAGACATTGAAGACACCAAGGTTATCTGCTGCATCCCTCGTCATTACCAGTTGTTTTCATTTTCATCTTGCCACTGGATACCAATGACTGGAAAAGAGAGAAAGACTGATAACATTGGGCAACTGCCACAGTTAAATCCAATTATTCACAAGTCAAGACATTATCCATAACCTACTATTTTAATATTTCACTATTTTACTATCTTACTTTTTATTTCACTATCTTACTAGTTTACTATTTTAACTACCTTGAAGTCCTATGATAATGGTGAGTGACAAAACAGCAGGTGTGGACACACTGGGAGCTGTAACCTATAGCTATAACCTAGCACACAAGCAGCTCAGGGCATTGAGTCATCTTTTCATTGGACTGAAGTAACAGTGGGATTTGGCAGCTTCCTGCATGTCTGAGTAGCATTGAATTTTTTTTATTTAATATTTTTATTTCCCTCCAATTATATGTATGAACAATTTTAACATTCATTTTATTTAAAAAAATTGACTTACAAATTCTATCCCTTTCTCTCCTTTTCATTCAGATGTTTGCATTTGACTCAGGTCAAACCTCCACTCCTGGAGATCAGTTCTTTCCTGGGGTCTTGTCAGGTTGTCTGAGGAGGACAACTGGTTTACACTGACTTTTGTTTATTTCTGCTGCTCTATGTTACCTCTGAAGTGATGTTCTATTTACTTTTTGTGGAAGAAATTTGGAGAATCAAATGTTTTCTGACCTACTCCACCATCTTCCCATCATATTCTCTGGAGTTCTCATTTCTTATTTAGTAACTTCTGAATTTTCTCATTATTTTCATCAAATGAATTCTGATGCTTGCAAGTGCTCTGGCCCAAGTGAGTTGATGAAGTCATATTTATTAGTGATAAGGGCAGGGTTCTGAAAAAGCTGGACTGACCACTTTCATACTGTTCTGAACAGGCCAGAATCAGCCAATACAAAAGCCCTTGACCATATGCCTGAGATTCTAGTCAATCCCTCTCAAGCTGAACTTCCAATGGAAGAAGAGGTATTGAATGTCATCATGTTCCTGTGGCAAAGTTCTTGGCTCTGATTCCATCCTAGCAGAGATCTCTACAAGGCATGGGGTTTATGGGTTATACAGAAGATAACTGAAATCTCCTGTATTATATGGCAAAAGGAAGCTATCTTCCAGGAGGTCAAGATGTCTCCATTGCCCATCTTTATAAAGGAAAAGGAAATAGGCTGTCCTGTGACAATCAAAGAAGGATCTCCCTCTTAGTCATTGCTGGCAAGATTCTTATATGAGTCCTCTTGAACAAGCTGATCCTACACTTGGAAGATGTTCATCTGCCTGAGAGCCAGTTTGGCTTCAGAAAGGACTGAGGAATGGTTGACATGGTGTTTGCTGACCAACAACTCTAAGAGACCAATTCTAGGAACAAAACAGATGTCTGTGTGTAATGTTCATTGACCTGACCAAAGTCTTTGACACTGTCAATTGTGAGGGCTTATGGAAGATCATGGCAAAATTTAATTGCCTGGAGATGTTTAACAGTATTATATGACAGTTTTAGAATGGCATGCTCACAGCGCAGCTAGGTGATACAGTAAATAGAGCATTGAACCTGGAGTCAGGAGGACCTGAGTTCAAATCCTGTCTCAGACACTTAACACTTATTAGCTGTGTGACCTTGGCAAGTAACTTAACCCCAATTGCCCTGCTTTCCCCCCTCCAAAGACAAAAACAAAAACAAAAATGAATGCCATGCTCACACAGGTTCTGGATGAAGAACAATGCTCTTGGCCTTTCCCAGTCATCAATGAGTGAAGCAGGGTTGTGTGCTTGCCCCCATGCTTCTAAGCATGATGTTTTCCATGATGTTGTTAAATGCTTTTGATGAAAATGGCATCAATATCAGCTAACTCACTGATGGTCAATTATTTAACTTGAAAAAGCTACAAACCAAGATCAAAATGGAGGGAGAGTTGGTGTATGGCATTTTGTACACAAATGATTATGTGTTCGGTATAGCTTCTGAGGCTGAGATACAATAGTATATGGAATAATTCTCTGCCAATTTTGGTCTGACAAGCAACACCAAGAAAACAGAGGTTCTCCACCAGTCAGCATAGAGTCATCCAGATGTGGAACCCTTGATCAAAGTAAATGGGGAAAAAATGAATGCTACCAATAAGTTCACTTACTTTGAAAGTATTCTTTCTAGGACTGTCCACATAGATGATGAAGTTGAGGCATGCATTTTGAGAGCTCGCTCAGCATTTTGGAGGCTCCAAAAGGAAGTGTGGAAGAGAAGAGGAATTAGACTTCACACTGAACTGAAGGTCTAGAATGCTGTTGTGCTGACTTCACTATTGAAGAGCATTTGGTAAAACAAGTTACTGCATACTGAGGTCCTCTCTCTAGGTGAACTCCAATGGGCTAGCCACATAGCCTGAATGCCAAAAGACTATTTAATGGACAACTCACAAGGCCATATACTCACATAATGGTCAGAAGAGGCAATACAAAACACTCTCACATTCTCTTTGGAAAACTTTACTATTGATTGTGAGGTATGGTTGATGCTGGCACAGGACTACCTAGCAGTGTGCTCACATCAAAGAAGACATTGTATTCCATGAGCAAAGCAGAATCACAGTAGCCCAAATGAAACATGAACGATGCAAATCCAAAAATATCTCCACCCCAAGTGTTCTAATGCACTACTTGTACCTGACCTGTGGTACAGCCTTCCAAACTCATATTAAACTGATCAGCCACATTGTACCTTGACCCCAACATAAGGATATAACCCTCCTAAAAAAAACCTTAAGCTCCTTAACAGATTTTTTTTGTCTTTGTATCCCTAAAACCCATCTGAATACCTGACATACATTAGGGGCTTAATAAGTATTCATTAAAATGAATTTCTGAAGTATAAATAAAATTCCTTAATTTGATGATTTCTAAAAATGGACTTATTTAGTTATCATGATTAATTTTTTCCCCTTCAGAGTTAAGTAAAAAAAAAATCTTTTTGAGTATAAGTGGTAAATTGACTTTCCAGTATTTTAAAACCACATTTATCATTCAGAATTGCTAGCCTTTATTCTATATCTACTAGGGGAAAATGTGTTAACAAAGCTTTATATCAAAGGTTATGCTATTCTCCCTTAGGACAGATCCTATCTGATCAATAATTAATTCATTCCAGAAGTATCTATTAACCTCCTTCTATGTACCAGGCACTGTCCGAGATGCTGGAGTAATAATGCAAAAATGAAACAGTTCCTACTAAGAATTTACATCCTAATGCTCTCACCCTTTATTGAAGTTGGATCAAAATGTGGAGTATTTCATCCATGTTTTGAGAAGACTGAATCATAAATGTGTTTTCTCTCGACTTAGGCAACATTTCTGAATCATAGGCAGCAAAAAGCTTGTGGAAAGAACAATTATAATTTATCTTTATATCCACCCTTCCTTACCCAAAGAACAAATTTTGCCAACAGCTAACGTCTGCTATGATTGATTTCAGGCAAATCTTTCAAAAATGAAGTGTCACTCCAGCCCTGAGAAGGGTGTTTGCTGGAACTGTCTAACCCTATCAGAAGCAGGATAAGTTTTTAAAAATAACTAGTGCCAGAAGTTGAATATCTTTGTACAGCTTGTTTTTGTTTTTACCAGAATATGTAGAGAGAACTTAATGAGGTGCCATATGTCAAGTCTGGAGTCAGATTAAAAACAAATAATTAAAATATATCCCTTCCTGATCAAAACAGATTGTGATATGTTGGTGGAAGGAAACTGAATTTGACATGTCATGTTGTGACAGGTTTTTTGAGACAATCAGTCATAGTGTAGCAGTATTGTATTTAAAAGTATGATTTTTGTTTCTATGGAATAGATAGTTTTAAGTCACAATTAATATATCCTGCTGCTTGTATTAACCTGTTGTCATGAAATTAGAAAGGCACATATTTCTGGACATGTGGAAGCATCTGAAGACCTTGCTTTTGGAATATTGACTTCACAGAGAAACAATAACTAAAAAGTGTGTATCTCATTTCTTCCTATATGGAGATACAAAGGATTCCTTAGTCAGAATCTCCATGTCCCATACCTTCAATGGAAGATCAAGAAGTAAACAGATAAAGTGTTTAGGACTATTGTGGGCCACATTATTGGCTTGTGGGAGTTGTTGTTTTTGTTGTTGTTCAGTCATTTTTAGTCATGTCTGATTCCTTATGGCCCCATTTGAGCCAACAATACTGGGGTGGTTTGCCATTTTCTATTCCAGCTCATTTTATAGATGAAGAAACTGAGGCAAACAAGGTTAAGTGACTTGCCCAGTATTACACACTAGTCTGAGGCTAGATTTGAACTCAAAAAGATGAGTCTTCCTGATTCCAGGTCTGGCACTCTATCTGCTGTGCCAACTAGCTTCCTCCTGGAAATTGTTGTACATCTCCTATAAACAGTGATATCTTTTGGTCTGATATCAGTGGGTCACATTGAAACCATGCATCTACATATCAGTTTTCTGGTTGGCCCAATTCAGAAGTATTTGGATACATTCTAATTCTGGTGGAATGATGTGCAAGTTATATACACCTCAGCCCAGGTTCCAAGTGAACTTTTTCATCACCTAGGTAAAAATATAAAAACAAGAGATGTCTTGTTAAACTGAATCCACAAAGAGTAAAATTAATAAAGACCATGGAAGAGCTCTATGAGGCCAAGAGGTTAACAAGGGTAGCCCAAATAACAATGCTCACTGAGAAGTAAGGTTAGGGATGCCAGGTCTCCAAAGGTCAATATTGATGAAGTCATCAGGAGACTAATTTTTTGTTCCAAGGACATTTAATGCCTCAATCCTTTGATATGAAGTGTTCTGTTGGTTGGGGGATACAGTGAAGGTCACCAAGGAAACTTGTGTATCTATTATTGCTAATTGTATGTAGGATATAGTAACACTGTTACTGAGCCCTCTGCTGCGACCTCTTATTGGCAATATAGTGTCCCATTAGAGATGTTTTAAACTTTTAAAATAAGAGTATCCTAGTTACTCATCAAAACAAAACAAAATAAAATGATGTTGTCTAAACTAAACATCTGCATTTTGCTGTATCCCAGGCATTTTTGAATTCACCCCCAGTAGTTATGCCTGTGCTCTACACATTTAAATTATTTACTCTTCTGTTAAATGGTAATGGATCCTGTCCCCACTGAGTTTTCTATTGGAGCATATATCAATAGTAAGCATCACCTGCAATCCATGGGGCAGTATATTAAAAACAATAATTATGATGTTAATAGATAGCATTTGTGTAACACTTCAAGATCTTCAATGCACTTTAAATATCATTTACTTTTATCTTCATAACCCTATGTGATAAATACTATTATTGTTCCCAATTTATGGATTAAGAAACTGAGGCAGATAGAGGTTAAGCTACTTGCCTAGCTATTCAGGATACTGTCATAATTAGGCAGTATCTAAGATCATATTTGAGCATAGGTCTTCCTGATTCTGGTCCAGTGCTCTATCTATTGGGATACCTAGCTGACTCTAAGTTTGAAGTATTTGGGGGGGGGGGGGGGAGATGGGCTGGGAATCAAGATAGAAAGGTTCTAGTTGTAGATACACCAGAAAGTATGTGACTTTAGGCATGTGTCCCCTCTGTCTCATTTCTTTTGTTTGTCATATAGGGATGATTGAACTTGTTCTATTTCCCCTTTGGCATTCTAATGGCAATAAATTGATTGTATCTATAGTTTGCGTTTGTATACTGCTTTTAACCTTTCAGTTTTATATATCAACTTGATAAAACTCAAAACCATGATAATATTCATATTTTTTTAAAATTTCTTTAACACTAAGGTTTATGGATCTCTTTTATCTTTTAACAAACTTTTTACATTTATTTTTTCTGTTGCTATTTTTTGTATTTTCATTACCTTCCTTTCTTTTTCTCTTAATTTTTCTTTACTTATCTTTAGTCCACAACACTCAATTTCACAAGCTTTTGAGCTTCAAATTTTCTCCCTCCTCACCAAGGTGGTATACAGTCTGATATAGACTCTACATATACATTCATATTAAACATGTTTTCACATTAGTCATGTTATAAAGAAGAATTATCACCAATGGAATGAACCACAAGAAAGAAGAAACAAAACAAAAGAAAAAAGAGAGAGAGCAAATAGTATGTTTTAATCTTCAATCAGATTCTGTAATTCTTTCTCCGAATGTGGATAGCATGTTCCATCATGAGCCTTTTGGAGTTGTCTTAGAACCTTGCATTGCTGAGAGGAACTAAGTCTTTTAAAGTTAATCATCACACAACGTGGCTATAACTGTGTACCATGTTCTCCTGGTTCTGCTCCCCTTACTTAGTATTAGTTCATATGAATCTTTCTAGGTATTTCTGAAGTCCATCTGTTTATCGTTTCCTATAGCACAGTAGTATTCCATTACATTCATATACCACAACTCGTTTAGCCACTCCCAGATTAATGGATATCCCCTCTAGTTTTAATTCTTTGCCATCATAAAAAGAGCTTCTATAAATATTTTGTACATGGGGGTCCTTTTCCCATTTTTGTGATCTCTGTGGGATACAGCTCTAGTTAGTAGTGTTATTATTGTGTTTATCAAAGGGTATGCATATTTTATAGTCCTTTGGGCATGGTTCCAAATTGCTCTCCAAAATGGTTGGATCATTTCACAACTCCACCAACAATGCATTGGTGTGCGAATTTTCCCACATCTTCTCCAGCACTTATAGTTTTTTTTTTCTATTTTGCCATGTTAGCCAATGTGACAGGCATGATATGTTACCTAAGAAATGTTTTGATTTGAATTTCTCTAATCAATAGTGATTTAGAGTATTTTTATGACTATTGAGGTCTTTAATTTCTTCCTCTGAAAACTGCCTGTTCATATCTTTTGACCTAAAAATCTCGCTAATAAGCATTGCCTCATACTAGAAAGTATAAAAGCAGATATGATTATTTCACTCATATAGAAACTAGAATTGAATGATTTTAAGTGACTGATCCCAAGTTCACATAGTTCTTATGTTTTGGAGTCTAGATTATAGCACTAATCTATTGTAAATTTATTCATTATAATTTAGAGGCAATATGATGTATTAGTTGAATATTGTTTGGAGTCATGAAATTTGTTGTTGTTCAGTCGCTTCAGTCATGTCTGATTCTTTTTGACACCATTTTGGGTTTTCTTGGCAAAAATATTGGAGTGGTTTGCCAGGTCATTTTACAGATGAGACAGAGTTTAAGTGACTTGCCCAGGGTCACACTGCTAATAAGTGAATGTGGCCAGATTTGATCTCGACAAGCTTCCTGACTCCAGGCCTGGCACTCTATCTGCTGAGCCACCTGACTCCCCCAGTTAAGTCCAAATCCCCTTCCCATCCCCTATAGACAATGTTATTCTGAGTAAGTTACTTACCCTCCTGTGGTTAATAATCAAATGAGATGATATAGGTAAAGATTTTGAAATACCTCATTCTACCTAACATTTCTGAAGCTTTTGATACAATAAAATTCTCACTTGGTTCCATTCTACTATTCCCTCTTTCTTACTACAATTCTACTTCCTCCTTCTCAATTGCATTTGCTAGGTCATCATCTACTCTCTGTTCCCTTAGTCCAGATGCCCCCCCCCCAAAAAAAACTCTGAGCTAAACCCTCCTCATTCCCTTTTAGTACTCTTATAAACATCAACGAAAGATCTAAGTATTGTCCATATTCAGATTACACCCATATCTTTATACTTTGTCTTAATCCCTCTCCTGCCCCTCAGTCCAGCACTGCCATCTGTTTCATGGATATATTTGGTTAGATATCTCAAAAGTGTCTCAAACTGGGCAAGTCAAAAATATTCCTCCCACTCTTCTGCCTTCTCTATTTCTGTTTAGTGTATCACCATGCTTCCAGACTCCCAGTGTTACAAATTCTGAGATATCTTTGGTTTTCCCCTCTCCCTCACTTTCCATACCAAATCAATCACCACATTTTGCTTATTCTATCTCTGTAACATTTCTCACATCTATTACCTTCTTTCTACTCACAAAGTCATTTGACTAAGACAGACCCACATAACTTCTCACCTGAATTATGTCAACAGCTTCTTAACTAGTCTACCTGTTTGCAGTTATCTCCCCTCTCTTGTCTATCTTCCACACAACTATCAATTGAATTGACTTAATTGCCTATAAGTTAAGGCTGATGAAAACATCCAAGAGTTGTTGATCAACATATTTGCTGGTTATAGAGAAAACATTTTTTTTCTACAAAACCCTTACATTGCAGCTATTTAACATGATTTGTTTATACTTTCACAATACATATTGAGTAAGGAGGACATGCTTCTGCTATAGAAAACAGAGAAAGAAATAACTCACATACCAATATTGGTTTCAATAAAAATCAGGGAGTTGAAAGGAAGTGTGGATTTGGGGGAAAGAAGAACGGTTTGGGACAAATTAAGTTTGAGATGCCAAGAGAATGTTGTAGAGGGTACTTTTGGTAGAGGTTTGATGGAAGGTCACACCACTACATATGGAATTTTATCATTTTGATTTGACACATAGATTAGCCAAACCCATGTACCAATGAGCTGCATTATAAATGGGTTCAATTACAGGTGTATTTCATTGCTTCAGTGTCTTGAGAAAAAGAATGCTTTCTTCACAGTGTAATGGAAATGCAGATTTAAAGATCTTCCCTGCCCCTAGCTTAAGTGCACCTGGAGCCTGGGGTGGGAGGCTTGTTTTTCAGGAAAGCCCATACCTTGATACTTTGTGATTGGGCAGTGGGTCCAGAAGGTTGTTACATTCTCTGAGCCAGGAGAAGGCTATATAAACTCTGATGAGAGGCTTTGCTTTGGGGCTCACTTTGAGAAGTGTTGTGTGATTTGACCAGATGAGACTCTGGGAAGCCGTTGTTGAGAGCCCCCCGGCTTTGAAAACCCAGATGTTGATGCTTCCCTCTCTGGTAACTGTGATTTGGTATTGATGCATGTAATGTTGGGACAGTTTGGAAGCCTGTCTGATCTGTAAGTTCTGTAACTCTGAAGTTCAGGGTGCTGACCTTTTTCCCCTGAACTAGGTAATGTATGTTTGTTTGATTAAAGTAAGCTTGTTAACCCATTTTGAGTTGCTTTCCTTTTGAAAAGCAGATCTAAGAATCTGTGTTGGCAGTCACCCTGGGGATATTGGGGTGCTTGCCGTTACAAAATGGCGACGAGGATGGGATCTGCTGAGTAAAAGGAAAGTATGGGGGCTAGGATAATTATTTGTTTCCCAGTTGTGGTAGCTGTGATTCTGTGGAGCCATGGAGCAGGAGAGAAGAACGGCCTGCATGCTGACTTCACTGAGCTGAGAGCAGGAATGGTGAGCTGCCTGCATGGAGACCTGTGGAGAAGCCTGGAGCTGCTGCCTTCTGCTGGAGGAGAAGGAACCCAGGAGTTTGGAGTTCAGCCACAGGACAAGATAAGGACTGTGTGGCAAAGCAGGGATACTGAATGTGTTTCCTTGTTGCATCCCACAGTTTGGGACCCAGGGGGAGGATGGACTTGTGACTATGGTGGGTGGGGTGAAGTGCCATGGACCCCAAGGACCCCACTTTGGTTTTGTTGCCTAGTTCCCTCTCTGGATTTGGAAGCAGGGGCTGGAGCAGTGTTATGGGAAGGACACTGCCCCCCTCCCAAGAGTACTTTATGTGATAATGCTTTGTATTTTGTGAATTGATGTGAAAATGGAATGTACTTTAAGACCCAGTGGCCACTTTGGTAACTTTAAATGTACCTTGAAAATATGACTTAAGAGATGTTTTAGTGCTAATTCAAATGTAAATTGTGTATGCTATGGGCAAGAAAGATCTTGGGGCCGAATGTAATAGAAATGCAGATTTAAAGATCTTCCCTGCCCCTAGCTTAAGTGCACCTGGAGCCTGTGGTGGGAGGCTTGTTTTTCAGGGAAGCCCACACCTTGATACTTTGTGATTGGGCAGTGGGTCCAGAAGGTTGTTACATTCTCTGAGCCAGGAGAAGGCTATATAAACCCTGAGGAGAGGCTTTGCTTTGGGGCTCACTTTGAGAAGTGTTGTGTGATTTGACCAGATGAGACTCTGGGAAGCCGTTGTTGAGAGCCCCCCGGCTTTGAAAACCCAGATGTTGATGCTTCCGTCTCTGGTAACTGTGATTTGGTATTGATATATTGGTAGGACAGTTTGGAAGCCTGTTTGATCTGTAAGTTCTGTAACTCTGAAGTTCGGGGTGCTGACCTTTTTCCCCTGAACTAGGTAATGTATGTTTGTTTGATTAAAGTAAGCTTGTTAACCCATTTTGAGTTGCTTTCCTTTTGAAAAGCAGATCTAAGAACCTGTGTTGGCAGTCACCCTGGGGATATTGGGGTGCTTGCTGCTACACACAGCAATAGCAAAGCTGGGAGTGTTAATCAAGAAGTAAAGACTTAGTAGAAATTGGAATACAATTGTGAGTTAGAAGACTTATAGAATAGGAAAGGGAAGATTAATTAGGCTTTGGGACTTTAGGTCGCAATTAGGTTTTGGTGTTAATTGTTTTCTTCTTTCTTTTCCCATATGAATTGGATTCAAAACACTACTTTTTGTTCAATTGTTGTACATTGTACTTACTGGCCTTTGGTTTTATTATAGGTTTCTTAATACCACCTTTACCAGCTTTAGAAAAGCAACCTAATATCCCACTCTTAGTGTTTGTCTGATGGTTTTATTATTAAATTGTAGGATTGACTCATGGTATTAGTAGGATTGAACAAACACAAGGGTATACAGAGGTAGCCACGCATGAAAAGTATTGGCATAAATAACAAAAATGAAATCATGAGGGCAGAGTAGGCCAATTGGTCAACATGCATACTCCTCCTCCTGGTTCAGTGTGTCAGGCCATATGAGGGAGGGGCATTTTGTACTGGAGATGATGGTTAGGAGGCCAGTGCCTTCTTGAAGAAGCCAAGTTCCTATGAGCTTCAGTAGATGGAAAAGGTGTGAAGTAAAGTTGCATAGAAAGGACAGTATGGGAAGACTTGACAGGGGCAGAGGATTTTCCACTGAGCCAAGAAGGAAGCCCTGGGTCATGGGGATAAAAGGAGGAGAAGACAGGAGTTTGCTAGCCATAGAAAAAAATAATAAATGTCTCATAATGAATGAATACAGAATTGATGTTGTGGCTGTCATGTTCCACAGTTTGTAGTTCCAAATACTTCAGAAATTCAATAAATAGCATTCTTCTTTCCCATTCTTACTCCCCTCCTCTCCTCACAATAGCTGCCTATATTCAGCTCTGGATCCATAACTATTGACTGACTTGTAGCTGAATTTCTTTCTGAAGCAATCTTTCTGTTCACAACTAAAAAGTAAGAGTAGGGCAAGCATTTGGTATTAGACAAACCTGTGGGTTTCCTAAGGGCAAAGATTGCGCACATTTTTCTTTATTTTTTCTTTATTACCAAGCCCAATGCATTTCATGCAATAAGACCTAAATAAATGTTTGTTGAATCAATGTTAGTTTCTGGAATGGTCCCTCTTTCCTTTTCTAGGACATTCTCATTACAGTTAGAGTACTTTTTCCTTAGCACTAGTACCCTCTCACAGCTCAGAAATTTGAGTGATCCCTTGAGGCCCTCTGTTCCCCAAACTTTTGACCTCTCCTTAATTATTCTGACTGTCACCCTTTAAAAATAGTAGCCATCTCTGGGATGGGATGGGAAAGGGAGGGAAGAAAAAATGAAATTTACATAATAATTTTATTATGTATTTTAAATGAATTGAAAGTTGAACATAATAGAATTATATTCTCATGTGTAATCATGTTTTTATTCTATTATGTTATGAAAATGATTGTTTTATTCCATAAATTAAAAATGAAACAAATGTAAAAAATAAAACAAAATTTACTTACCTTGAATCCCATTCTCTCAGTACTTTAAGGTGACTACAATGAATTTTCTAATTTGTCAAAGTACTAATTGTTTATAATGACTTACTCTGTTACTGGCTACAGAAATATTTGTGTTTTTGTATTCCAGGAAATGTCCTTCCCCTCCACCCCCTAAAAAAGAAAAAAAATGGTAAAATTTCAGGAGCTCTGGGAGCCTGATATGAATGACACTCTTTGAGAGGGGGCTCTTTTGGCAGTGTCTATAGTCTATCAGACTAAATTCCATGAGGATGTGAACAATATCTTATTTAAATTCTGTATCTTCCCCTTGCCAGGAAACAGCATGGTGCCGGGCTCACATAAAGTCAAGAAATCATTCAAAAGATATTTATGTGCTTATTGTGGTTTATGCCTCTGGGGGGAGGTATAAAATGCAGATAATATACAGCTGGGTCCTGATTAGTCTGACTAATGAATCCCATGAAGTGGACACATTTATTTGAATTCATACTGTTAAAGTTATAATTGTGTAAAACCTGGTCACTTATTCCAGTCCAATGGAAATATGTAGTGTATAATTTTCTCATGAAATTTATAGCTGATGGTTGTGTAGGCAAATCTATAGTTAGTGGATGTGCAGGTAATTCTACAAGACAGATATGCTAGAGAAATACTTATTTGTTATGTGATGTTCAATGGACTTTACTGCTTGTACAATCAGGGGATGATATATAACACATGACTATATGAAGCCATTGAGGCCCAAGACCCTATGTATCCTGTGTATCTGTGCCAGATTGAGGGTAGGGATGGCTCCAGGTGTGGGAAGGCCCTCTATAATTTGAGATTTTGGCCCATTTATAACCTAATAAGTTCTCAGGAATTATCTGAGAAGCTGAGAGGCTAAGTCACTTGTTCAGAGCCATACAAGTCTTGTCGGATTAAAACCCTTGTCTTTCTGCCAGCAAACACATTACTCCACACTGACTCAGTAGTCAGAATACATATATAACAGGAGTTATTTAATAAACGTTTGAATGAATTTTCATCTAATCATTCCAGATTGGCAGCTGCTTGCTGTACTTATATATTAGGTCAGCAAGCTTTCTGACCTATCCTATCCGTTTTGCTCCCCCACTACCTCCAACCCAGGGCTAGCTGATTTCTTAAAATAGAAAGCTCTGCCCTTTTTAGTAAGCAGCTCTTCTTTAAGCTCAGCTCCCAGGGCTAACATATCCATTAGGCAGCACTTTGGGGAATTCTTCTGTCACAGGAAATCAGGAGAGGGAAAGGAGAGTCGACCTTTAGAAGGAGGGTGGGCTGCATAGGAAAGAAAGCAAAGGCAGATTCCTTAAAAATGGATTCAGAGGCAGAGAATAGAAATGCTGAGGTGACTGGATAAGAGACAGTTGCTTGTTTAAATTAATTGATGATTCCCCAGCAGTGGAGCTCCATCGACGTGAGGCAGTGACCTCCTAAGAGTTGCATGGAACTTTGCTTTACTGATTGTAGGCATGCTTACTTGGGGGGAGGATCCTGTTCCATGATTAAACAATGGCTAGATGTTTACTCAGTAATAGTTGAAACCCTAGTTTCTCTGGCAAGATGGCAAGAATACCTCAGTTTTACAAAGTAGACTTCCGCTTGTCCCTGTTATCTTATGATTCAGTGATTCTTATTAGCATACCTATCATATAGTCAGAGAATCTGGGCGTGTTGGGTGGAAGTGGGGGTGTCAGCTCACTTGAAATGAGAGAAAGGTAGTGGAACAGGAGCATTCTCTTCTTTGTGCTGCTACTTCTCCCCAAAGCTGTATCTTTTTTTAACATACAATAAATCCTATTTTATAAGAAATAAACAATCTCTATATGTAAATTGCATTTTAATTTCTGAAATTTGAAAAATGTTTCCTAAGCAAAAGCATTCTGATAAGCTGCTATTTCTTTCAGGTTTGTGGTTTATTGGTTGTGGGTCAGGTTGCAAACACATTTTTCCTTTTATATTTCTAGTTTGAACAAAGTAGGCAATGGGGAAAATGAAAACAAACAAACAACACTTGGGGTCTAAACCTTAAAAGTATAGGGAAAATTTTGCATGTGTAGATCTAGACAGCATATCTTTGGAAATATTGATCCACTGTGCATTGTTTATATTCATTTATAAATTGGAATGTTACAATAATTTATATAGAGAAATTTAAGCCAATGATCCCAAATTATTTATGGGGCTTATAAGGGACAAAATGAAAATCAATCAGTGCAGTAGAAATATTGAAGACAGATCCTTCTTGAATCTCTTTCACAAGTTTATCATCCATAGTTTGCCCACTATGAATAAGGTGTATTCCAAGGCTATGCTCTTGTCTTTCTCCTCCTCTTACTTTTTCTCTGGGTGATCTCATCAGTTCTCACGGATTTAACTAACATCTCTATGTAGATGAATCCCAAATCTAAATATCCAACCCTCACCTCTCTCTGGATCACACCTCTAACTTTCTACTATATATACCATACTGGATATCTTATAGGTGCCTCAAAATCAGCATATCCAAAACATAACTCATTACATTCCCCCCAAAATCTGCCCCCTCTCAAAATCTTCCTGGTTTTTTTCAAGGACAACCATTTAGCTTCTGAACCTCAGAATCACCCTTGACTTTTCTCTTTTATTCACCTTAACCACCTTTCTACCCCACACCCAGCTAGCCTCTAAATCTTTCCAGTTCTGCCTTCTCAACTTCTTTCATGTCTGTCCTTCCATTTGCTCAAATCATTGTCCTCACTACCTTTTGCCTGAACTATTTTAATCCCATCCTAATTGATCTCCCTTAAAAAAAAGTCCTTCCTCTAATTAATTCTTCACACAGTTGTCAGATGAATATTCCTAAACAACGGTCTGAATTTTACTAATTCTCTGCTCCAGATCAAGAAGATTTAGGGGTTCCCTTCTATCTTTTCCATGTAAAGTCCTTTATAATACTGTTACAATTTATCTTTCCACACATTTCATGTTCTTTATGCTTCAGCTAAATGGGGCTGATTGTTCTCTCAATGCCTTTGCAAAGGAAGCACTTCATTCTTGTAATAGTCTACCTTCTCACTTCTACAACTCTGGAGGATGAGTTCCTTCCAAAACTCAACTCAAGTGACACATCTTTCATGGGATCTTTTACCATTCCTCCAATTTTAGTGTTACTATCACAATTATGGACTATATGTAATGACGATGATGATGATGAAGATATGCAGATGTGTCCCTTTCCATTCTTTGTTATTTTTTTCTTTGTAAGTAGGTTATATTTTTTCTCCTCCTAATAAAATGTAAACTTCTTAAGGGCAGGGGCTGGGAACCCAGTAATCAGAATATGGTATATAAGTAAATAGGCACTTAGTAAATGATTTTTAACTCATTGACTAAGTGAGAAAACTCAGGTTCAAATTCTAGTGTTGATAATCCTACATCTATGTCACCCAGAGTGAAGCACTCACCCTCTCTGTTCTAGACCTTATTAATCCTCAGTTTCCTTTCATGTACAATCAAGGAGATTAGGCTGGGTGCTCCCTTCCAGTTTTGATTGTATGGTGAATGAAGGGAAGGAGAGGTAAAGGGAACAGCTATTTATATTAAGCATCTGCTATGTGCTAGGCATTATACCAAATACTTTATCAATGTTATCTCTTTGATAATGAGATGGCATCTATGGCATCTTGGGCAAATCCCACAAAGCATCCCTGTGGCAAGCAGCCTCAATGTACCTTCAACTCTACATTTTAAGATCAACTGGATTAGGGAGTAGAGAGATTTCTGACCTTGGGATTTATTTGGTCAGGGAGCAGCCTACCTCCATTACTCTTGTAATTAGGTGCAAAACTGAATTTTTTTTATCTATTAAATGAGTACAAGTAGTAGGAATATCTTCTAAATTTCATAGCCCTGGGTATAATCCCTGGTGACCCCATCTTAATTATGGCTTTGATAACTTCTATGATTTAATTTCAACCTGTGCCACTTTCATATCATATAAAATAGGTGTGGTATTTAATCTTAGTCTCAATCCCAATTTAATCTAATCACAGCTGCCTAATTCCTTTAAATTTATTACTCTGTGATTGCAAAAATAACCAGTTTTGGAGTCCAAGGTTCACATCTTGCCCCTGGCATATATTGGTTGAGTGACCTTTGGTTCACCACTCCTCTCTAAGTGTCATAGAAAGTACCAATGCTTATTGGGAAAGAGAATTTCTAATATGAATTAAAATCACAGGTCTGGTCCAAAAACAAGTGTTCAGTCAGAAAGCAGCTTACACCTTTACCTCAGTAATTATTTTTTTACAACAAAACACTAGGCTATTAGTCTAGAACAGACAACAGGGATTTTCTTCTAAAAGGGTCATAATCCTCTTATATTTTTCAGGTCTTTACAAGGGAAGTTTACTAACAGCAGATTGCTCTGGGTAGTTTACCCATTTATGAGGACTCAAGCAAAGTGATGTCTATTTTCATTAATTAGCAGTATCATCTGTTTCACATATTCTCCAAATTTCCAGTAAATAGTTTCAATCACTTCTCATTTCCTAAGGAAAAATATCAGAGGAACAGCAGGTTAAGTGCACATGGTGACTCATTTTTCTTTTTTCTTTTAAAGTTTAATTTAAACATGTTTTCATCCTTTATTTTGTTCTTTTCTTATTCCTTGCAGATCAGAAGACCACAGTCAAGATGCTTAGGGGAAATGTAGAAGGGCTTTAGGACCCATATGCAAAAAACCACCTACCTCAACTGTCTGTACTCCTTTCTCCAGGTTCTGTCACTACCAGAGGCTCAGGACTTGGGAGTTCCAGCATACCCTAAGGCAAGCCTTTCCAGTACAAACCCTGGATAATCTTCATGTAGAATCTACTCCTTGCATAACTCTTGGGTAAATCAACCCTCTAGAGACCATCTAATCCAATCCCCTCATTTAGCAGATGAGAAGACTGAGGTCCACTGAAAATTAAGATAGCAAAATAGCTGGGTGTATAATATGGACCACCAGACTTGAAGACCTAAATTTGAGCCTAACCTCATGTCTTAACTAGCTGTGTGATTCCGGACAAGTTACTAAACCTCTGTCAGTTCCTCTGTAGAATGGGGATAATATTGATACCTACCTCCTAGGCACATTGTGAGAATCAAATGAAATACAATGTGGAAAGAGTTTTGCAAAATCTGTAGTACAACACACACACGTCATTAAGTGATTTGCTCAAGCTTAGAGGTGATGTGTCACAGGAGGAATTTGAATCAATGTCCTATTGACTCCAGAGTTGGTGTGCTCTCCAACCCTAAAATGAGGCCTCCAAGTTTATTAATATTATTTTCAGGAAGGTAAAAATGATGACAGTGAAATCTCATTAAGCACTGCCTGGGGGTAGGGGTGGGTCCCAGAAGAAAGCTTTTTCCCTTGCCTTAATTTGCATATGAGTGCAGTTGTTAACCACCAAGACCAAGCAATGAAGAGGAAACAGATTTCTTAAAAGAGATCCCAAGAATCCTGCTGTTTTGCTGAGCCCCCAGGCCCCTCAGTCCCTCAGTACATGCAAGGATAAGTTCAATGAGCTCTTGGTGCAGTTGTCTGTGACATAAGCTATTCTGCTGAGACAGTGAAATGTCCTCTCGCCTGCAAGGTTCTTACAGGTTAATGGGAGCTGCCTGGGGAGCTGTAGTGGACTCTCAGTGACCCCTCTGTTAGCAAACAAATGCAGGCATACCTTCAGCTGATGGAGCAGTTATGACCAGGGTTGCAGCTCTCTAGGCAGGCTTTAAATCTCTGTATACCAGACTTTTCTTCTGTGCCCTAATCAAGAGCAGCCAAATAAGTACTAATAAAACCAGAGAAGTAAAATCTGGAGAAGTTTTTTTTTTTTTTTAAATAGCTCACATGATGATTAATCCTACTAAATATAATTTCAGAACCAATCACAAGAAATCTGAACATTTGCTAGTTCGTCAGGTTGTCAAGAAGTTTGGAGATGAGTGACTGACTCAAAGCAGGCAAAGCCTCTATTTCTAGAGAACTAGTCTGAATTCTGAGATTTGGTCAGCCTCCCAAAGGATATGGGGTGGGGAAAGGAAAGGAAGAAAAAGAAAGACAGAGATAGAGACAGAGAGAGGCTTAAACATAGAGACAAATACAGATAGTGATAGAGAAAGACACATGCAGAGACGGACAGACAGGATTTGGATCCTGTATCTATGATAATATCAGAGGAAGGTGAAAGATGAAATGGAGGTTTGAGATTGAGGAGGGAGGTTCCAGGGCAAAGTGAAGAGGTCATGATGGGAAGGGAATCATTCTTTGTGCAACATCTCTCTGCAGAATCATACCTCTGCGCTCGCTCTCTCTCTCTCTCTCTTTCTTTCTTCCTTTCACCATGTTTATCTTGTCCTTCCCCCAACCAACCTCAAAGCTACAACACTAAAAAACTGGGGGAAGTGTTTATTTTTTAGATTTCATTTTCTAAGGGGGCAGGGTTGGTTGGTTAGGAGTGATGTGTTTGGGAGGAAGCATTATAGTTGGGTCTTAAGACAAAGGATTTTCAATTCTGAAGGATGTTGTCATTCATATAGGCCAGGAATGCTGTGATCTGTGAACATTAAAAAAAATTTGAATAACTATATTTCAATGTAATTAGTAAACATATATATATATGCATGCATATATATACACACACATACAGTTTTTGATGTATTTAAACACATTGCTCTGAGACAGCTTTACTAGACTTACTGGGGGTCCATCACGCACATATACATATTAGGAATCCCTAATCTAGTCCAATGCCCTCATTTTAAAGGTGGGGAAACTGGAACCCTCATATAAGGGAGATGACTTATCTAACACCACACAGGTGGGATATCTAGAATTTGAATACAATTTTCTAGATTCAAATTTAGTCACAGAATCATAGAATTTCATTGATAGACAAGGCCTCCATATCTAGCTAATCCTAATACATAGCTGAAAAAGAATACCCAAAAAAACATACCTGGCAAATTTGAAGACCTCCCATGAAGAGGAATTCATTACTATAGTGTGAGGCAGTACATTCCACTTTTGGCAAGTTTTAATTTTAAGGAAGCTTTTTCTTTTTCTTATTTAAATCTATTTGTAGTTGTGGGGCCCAAAATCTTGGGAGTGAAGATCAGGCTTTGAAGTTTCTTATGCTTACTGTACAAATAGCTGGAAGAAAAGAGTTCGACAAAATTTTAGTTTCAACAGTGTGGGTGACACTGTGTACTTCAGCTGTCATCCTCATCTTCATCAAATATAGACTGTTTCTCTGCATCGCCCTCTCCCAGCAAAACTAATTATCTTAATTTCCAAACAAAACAAAACAAAAATGTCTGACTTTTTTTGGACATCTTGGTGACTCCTCTCTCATCTAATTTCCCTCATTCTAAGAGAGAACAGCTGGGAACCAGTGCAAATTGTATTCTAGAGGAAAGCTTTACACATTCAAAACCCATCTCTCTCTCTCTCTCTCTCTCTCTCTCTCTCTCTCTCTCTCTCTCTGTATGTGTGTTTTTCTATCTACTTTTATTTCCTAGAGAAATCACAATACCTCTGGTACCTAAAGTCTATAATATGAGACTTCTTTCAACATAATTCTCCCTAAGTCCTTCTCTTTGTAGGAGGATTGAATGCCACCTCAGGCAACAAAACTTACTGCAGGAAATAAAGGAGTGTTTCTAAACAGAACAAGTAGATGAACAGATCAAACCAAAGAATCCCCATCAGCAATTGTGACTTAAACAACCACTGTCTCTTAACTGGCATCACCTAAATTGTTCCCTGGGATTTAAAGCAAAGACACAAGCTGAATGAATGGGATGAAGCAGAAAAATCCCAATGTTCAGGAAAAAAAAAACAAAACAGGTAACCTCACAGGGAAGAAGTTGGAAATTTGACTGCCTTTGTTATATGAAGACATACTAAAATATTTAGAATTTGGAATTGGATTGTCTATATCAATAGACGTATTAAATGATGTAATAGCTAAGTGATGTGATAGTATGCTAGATTTGGAGATAGGAAGACCTAGGTTCAAATTGAATCTCTGATACTTACTAACTATATTATTCTGCATACCCTACTTTACCACTCTCAGTTCCTAATTCACCATCTACAAAATAAGGATAATGATCACACATTCACCTCACACTGTTGTTGTAAGAATCAAATGTGATAATATATGTAAAACACTTTGGAAAGCTTAAAGTGCTATATAAGTGCTAACTATGTAATTTAATCATTTTCTCAAACATTTTTTTTCTTCTAGTACCTTTCACCCTTAGCTTTTTTACTTATGGGGAGAGAGAATCAGAGACAGAGATAGACAAAGAGAGAATACTTCAAGAAAGGAGTATATACTCCAGGAAGGTAAAGGAAAAAAAAAAACAAATGAGCTTAATTAATTCAGAGAAAACTTACAGCAATGATACATTCCTGTTATATTTTAAAGTTTACTAAGTATTTTCCTCTCTACACAGAGGGATCACAGGGTAGTGGGAAGTTGGGACACTTGACTTTTCAGTCTCATTGCACCTCATTTACCACCATCCCTTCATCAAATTCTGAGAAACTTGTATGGGGAGTGGGGAATAGGTGAATCCAAGATGGTGGAGGAAAGGCAGGGACTTATCTAAGCTTTCCCAGTTCCCCTTTGGACAACTTCAAATAACTTCTCAAATTTGATTCTGGAGTGGCAGAACCAACCAAAGGATGAGGTGAGAGCTGTGAATTATCTAGCACAGATTTGCTCTATGTCAGATTATTCTGGCCCACTTGTCCAACACAAGTGTCACAGATACCTAGGCTCCTTAAGAGTCTACCCATTGGGGGACGGAGCCAAGATGGCGGAGTAGAAACAGCTCTTTCAAGCCTCTCTGCCCCCAGATTCTCCACAAACTATGTAAAAAAGGACTCTGAAAAACTTCTGGAGCCCCAGCACCCACAGAACGACACAGAGAAGCTAACCTCCCGCTGAGGACAGCCCAGCACCCTGCAGGAAAGACCAGCGCAGTGGTCTGGGAGCCGGCAGCGCGCAGAGCGCAGGAGCCGAGCCGAGCCCAGGTCCACTTGAGCTGAGGTTTTAGCCCCAGGGCGGCAGGGCCAGCAGCCGGCTGGAGGAAACCCAGAACACCAGGAACTGTGGGGATTCCAGAATTATCAACATAGACATGCCTAGGACAAAGTAAGAGGTTAGTGTCCTATGGACTTTGGGACCTGTATTTGGGGAATGCGTCAGCTCCCTCCCCTGGGGCTAGAAGCCGCTGAGGAGACACGCCATTTTGTAGTTTTCAGAGGCAGCTCTGGCTCCCAGCCTACAAATCGTGGGGAGATCCAGCGATCAATCTTGGGGGGTAATCGCTCTTGCTTTAACCTCCCTGGATCTGGATTGTGATCTAGGGTGGAAGTCATGGGTGGGTTTACAGCTTGCCAGAAACGGAAGTTGCCCCCCACATGTTCGTGACGAAAATTCCTCTATCTGGCCTTAAAGCCATAGTGTGGCAACAAGCCCAAAAGTCAAGTAATCAAGTGGCAACATGCCAAGGCAAAGGAAACAGAAAATGCAACCCTAGACTCCTATTTTGGGGGCATAGAGCGGGAAAAGGACTGTGAGGTCAGAAGTCCTGCTCCAAAAGCCCCAGGGGAAAACATGAGCGGGTTGCAGGCCATAGAGGACCTTAAGAAGGACTTTAAAAATCAAATAAGAGAAGTGGAGGAAAATTAGAAAGAGAAATGAGAAGGATGCAGGAAAAGTATGAAATGAGGGTCAACAGCCTGACTGAGGAAAACAACACCTTAAAAAATAGACTAACTCAAATGGCAAAGGAGGCCCAAAAGGGAATGAGGAGAAGAATGCCTTAAAAAGTCGAATTTGCCAGATGGAAAAAGAATCTCAAAAGTTCACTGAGGAGATTCATTCCTTCAGAGTTAGACTGGAGCAAATGGAAGCTAATGACTTTATGAGAAATCAAGATGCTGTTGAGCAGATCCAAACAAACGAAAGATTAGAAGGCAATGTGAAATATCTCATGGGAAAAACCACTGACCTGGAGAATAGATCCAGGAGAGACAATTTAAAAATTATTGGACTACCTGAAAGCCATGATCAAAGAAAGAACCTAGAAATCACCCTTCAAGAAATTCTCAAGGAAAACTGCCCTGATGTTTTAGATCCAGAGGGCAAAATAGAGGTTGAAAGAATCCACCGATCACCTCCTGAAAAAGATCCCAAAAAGAAAACTCCCAGAAATATTATAGCCAGTTCCAGAATCCCCAGATCAAGGAGAAAATACTACAAGCGGCCAGGAAGAAACAATTTCAATATTGTGGAAACACAATCAGAATAGCCCAGGACCTGGTAGCTTCTACACTGAGGGATTGAAGGGCATGGAATATGATATTCCAGAGGGCAAAAGAACTGGGAATGAACCCAAGGGTCACCTACCCAGCAAAAACTGAGTATTTTGTTTCAGGGGAAAATATGGTCATTCAGTGGAATAGAGGACTTTCAAGCATTCTTGAGGAAAAAACCAGAATTGAATAGAAAATTTGACATCCAGACACAAGAAGGAAGAGATGCCTGAGAAGGTAATCGGGGAAGAGAGATCAAGGGGAACTTATCAAAGTTGAACTGTTTACATTCCTATATGGAAAAGCAATAACTGTGACTGATGATATCTTTCTCACTATGAAAATAATGGAAGAAGGGGGTGTGGTCATATGAATACATATGTGAATGTGTGTGTATATGGCTACAGTTATATATGGATAGAGGGCATAGGTTGAATTTGTTGGGAAGGGAGAATACTCAAGGGATGAAATTATGAGGTGAGAGAGGAAAGTGGCAAGAGGAGATGGGGAGAGACATGGTAGGGTAAACTATCTCATGTAGGGAAGTGGTTGCAAAGGAGGGGGAGAATAAGGAAGGCTAAAAAGGCAAAACCACATTCACATTGAATTTGGTTCAGGGAGAAAATGACATACATACTAAATGGGATATCTCAACCTGCAGGATAGGGGGAAGGTGGATGAGAGGAGGGATGATGGATGGGAGGGCATCCTTGGGGTGAGGGGAGGTTGGAAGTACCCACTATAGAAGAGGGACAGGATCATGTAGGGAATGGACCAGGTGGGGGGTGGGATGAGTGGGAGGAAATTATAAGCAGCCTTGTACAATATATCTACTATGATAATGTTTCGCATAGCTAGACATGTACAACATATACTGAATTACTTATCTCCCCAGAGGTAATGGGTGACAAGGGAGGAAGGAAATGGATCTGAAATTCACGGTCTTAACATTAAATGTTTCAAATATATATAAATACTATTATTAATACTCTTTTGCTTGTAATAGGAAGATAAGATGTGCAGGCATTGGGACACAAAGATTCACCTTCCTCTAATGGAAAAGTCGATGGGGGTATGGGAGAAGGTATGGGAGAGAGCAGATTGGAGGAAGCGATATCTTGTGGGACTGCTATTCTGGGAGGGTGGGTAGGGGAATAATGGGGGGAAAATGATTGTAACTCAAAATCTGGCTGAAATGAATGATGTAAAACAGAAGTTAATAAAGTATTTGTTTAAAAAAAAAAAGGATGAGGTGAAACCATTTTACAGGCCAAGACAACTTTGAAGGCTGGTAGAAAAGGTCTGCCACACCAAGAAGGGAATGCACTGGAGTTTGCATCTGGCCACACCTCAGCAAACTAGCAGTAGGCCTTATAGATGATTGAATCCGTGGTATCTGTGGTTGCCAGAGCTCAGCACATGATGGTAAGGAGGTCAGAAAACAGGTCAGAAGGAGATTTCAGAGGTCTCTTTGCTGGCAGTGATTGCAATTGTATTGCCCATAAACTGATCCAGGTTGTATCTGTGGGTTGTAGTCCCGGGGGAGCATTAACACATCAGAGTTTGTGGCAGAAGAGCAAGAACCCTGATCACAGAGTGTTTGTGGTTGCTCACAGAGAAGAGCACAGTCCAGGAAAGAAGTAAGCACACCTCTCTTTGTATCATACCACTTTGGAAGAACAGTAAATTTAGAGACCCCCAGAACTAGCTCTGCTAACAGCTGCACAAAAACTCTTAAACCTGATACAGTTCCACACTATGCTCGGAACAGAGCCCAACATTAACATACAGTTAAAAGTCAAGGAACAGGATGAAAAAATTACAAAACAACAACAAAAAGCTGACTGTGGAAATTTGCTATGGTGACAGGGAAGATAAAAACACAAAATATGAAGAAGACAACAAAGTCAAAACTGCTACATCCAGTGCCTCAAATAAAAATAGGAATTGGCCCAACAAGAATTCCTGGAAGAACTCAAAAAGGACTTTAAGAATCAAATAAGAGAAGTAGAGAAAAAAATGAGAAAAGAAATAAAAAATGGAACAAGAAAATCATTAAAAAATAGCGAATAGCTTGGTAAAGGAAACACAAAAATATTGGAGAAAATAATACTTGAAAAAACAGAATAAGCCATATGGTAAAAAAAAAAGCATTGAAATCTGCAGAAGAGAATTTCTCAAAAAGCAAAATTGGCCAAATGGAAAAGGAAGTACAAAAACTCACTGAAAAAATATTCCTTAAAAATTATAATTGGGCAAGGACAAACTGATGACTCCATGAGACAATTAAGAAACAATAAAACTATATATCAAGAGAATAAAAAATAAAAAATAATGTGAAATCTAATTTGAAAAAACAACTAACCTGAAAAATAGATTGAGAAGAGATAATTTAAAAATTATTAGACTACCTGAAAGCTATGATTTTTTTTAAAGAGAGCCTAGATGTCATCTTTCAAGAAATTATCAAGGAGAACTTCCCTGGTGGTCTGGAACCAAAGGTCAAAATGAAAAATAATCCACCAATCACCTTCTGAAAGAGATCCTAAAATGAAAACCCCCAGGAATATTATAGACAAATTTCAGAGCTCCTAGATCAAGGAGAAAATATTGTAGGCAGCAAGAAATAAACAATTCAAATATTATGTAGCCACAGTTATGATTATACAAGAGTTAACAGGTTCTATCTTAGAGGATCAGAGGGTTTGAGATATGATATTCTAGAGGGCAAAGGATCTAGGATTACAACCAAGACTCAGCTACCCAGCACTACCCTTGAACTTTAATCTCATTGAATTTGGCTCAAAGAGGGAATAATGTACATACTAAATCCATCTTACCTTACAGGAAAGTGGGGGGGGGGGTGCAAAAGGAGAAAGGACATGCTGATAGAAAGAAAAGTTTATCTGGACAGTTGGTAATCAGAAACAAAACTCTTTTGAGGATGGATATGGTGAAAGACGAGAGTAGAAGAAATGGGGGAAATAGGATGGAGGAAAATACACAGTAATGATTACTGTGAAAACCTTTTACAGCAAATTTCTCTGACAAAACCCTCATTTCTGAAATATCTAAATAACTGAGTCAAAGGTATAAAAATAAGTGTCATTCCCTCATTGATAAATGGTCAAAGGATATAGACATTTTTTCAGATGACATAATCAAAACTATAGTCATATGAAAACATGTTCTAAATCTCCATTGATTAGAGATATGCATATTAAAATAACTCTGAGGTACCACTCACAGTATCAGATTGGCTAATGTGACAGAAAAAGAAAATAACAAATGCTGAAGGGAATGTGGGAAAACTGAAATACTCACGCATGATTCATCAAGATGTGAAGTGATTCTAGCATTCTGTAGAGCAGTTTGAAACTTTGACCGAAGGCCTATAAAAAACCATACATACCATTTGACCAAACAATGCTATGACTAAGTCTGTATCCCAAAGAGATTAAAGAAAAAAGGAAAAAGGACCTATGTGTACCAAAGAATATCTATAGCAGCTTTTTTTTTATGCCTAGGAATTAGAAATGTAGAGCATGCCCATTATTTGGGGAATGACTAACCAAGTTTTGTTATACAAATGTAATGAAATGCTATTGTTCTAAAAAAAAAGTGACAAGCAGGATTCTCTCAGAAAAAAAAAAAAACAGGACATATTTACATGAACTGATGCAAAATGAGATGAGAAGAACCAGGAGAATATTGTATACAATAACAGCAATATTATATTATACAATGATTATTGTACATGACTTAGCTATTCATAGCAATATTGTACATGACTTAGCTATTCATAGCAATAAAATGATACAAGACAATTCTGAAGTACTTATGATGAAAAATGCTATCCATCTCCAGAAAAAGAACTTATAGAGTCTGAATACAAATAGAAGCATACCTTTAAAAAAACTTTGTTTTTCTTATTTGGTTTTTTTGGTCTGTGATTGTCTTCATAATATGACTAATAGAGAAATATGTTTTGAATGACTGTGCATATATAGCCTATATCAAATTGCTTGCTATTTCAAGGAGCTAGGGGAAGGAGAGATGAAAATAATTTGGAACTCATATTTTTAATGCATGTTAAAGATTGTTTTTACATGGAATTGGGGAAAATAAAATATTAAGTTAAAATTATGAGAAAATTGAAGTCAGATATCTCCTTTTTCTCTACCATAGGCCAGGTACATCTGACCTAAGGCTAAACTTGGAGGAGGGAGTATGGAGAATGCAGAGTATCAGGATAGGTAAAGGAGATAGCCCTTAATTTTTGAAATTTTGTACCTAGACATTAACTGGATCATTGTACAAAGATGGCAAATATGTGGGATTGGAAATTTCAGTGGTTCTATGTGGGATGAGAGTATTTTCCAAAGGATAGCAGATGGCTGGAAGAATTCAAATAGGAATTGGGTATTGAGATCAGGTCTATAAACATCAGTTTTCCTGTCTGTTCAGATCCCTAACCAAGATAGGACTTCTTTCTTCCTATCCTCCCTGGTAGATGGGAAGCTGAGACCAGGTAAGGATCCAGAACCAGAATATGAGTAGTGGTTCCCCTGATCCTAACCAGCTTATTAAGAAGTAGTAGAGACTATTCTAAGGACATATGGGGCATCATTTGTATGTTTCCACTCTCATTTTTTTGAGAGTCTGAACGCTTTATTCCTTTTTGTCAGGCTTTTGCAAGAATTGAAGGAGAAGGTGATCACTTGGGGCACTTGTTGGGGCCATGTATCAACAGACTAAGGAATTGCATGTCACCCATGATGATGAATTCCCTTCATGTATCCTTACACCATGAGACAACTGGGGCATATAATCTGTGTCACATTGTTAAAAGTCACCTACCCCCTTTGCCACTACCTTTCTGGGTGCAAGGCTTCATTTGGCTATCATTAAGAAAATGTAAGGCAGCTAGGTGGCACAGTGAATTGAGCACCGGCTCTGGAGTCAGGAGGACATGAATTCAAATCTGGCCACAGACACTTGATACACTTACTAGCCATGTGACTTCGGGCAATTCACTTAACCCCAATTGCCACCCAAAAAGCAAAACAAAAAGCAAAACAAAAACCTTTTCACTTAATACTTATAAGCCATGTGACCTTGGGCAAGTCACTTAACCCCAACTGCCTAGTTACCTTTCCCCCCTCCCCCCAAAAAAAGCAAAAGAAAAGAAAAGAAAAGAAAAGGTAAAAATGGGTACCTGGAGTAGTGCCAATATGTGACAGAGATAGAGGTGTTAGCAGTGGAGATAAGAGACTAGGGCATAGAGAAGTATTTCTGTATCCCCCCTCATATCGCTGCCATTCCAGGGCCCATAGGTTGACCACACAAGGCATAACTAGTATATCTTGTAGATAGTTGGAATAATCAGTTAATTATAAATCTTTATGCACTTCCTCTCTTCCTTTTTAAAGCCAAGCTCCCATGAAGAGCTCTCTATACTCTTTCCTCCATATCTTTACCTCCCATTCACTTTTCAACCCTTTGTAATCTGACTTCTAACCTCAGCACTCAATTGAATTTGCTCTCTCCAAGGTTACTAATGATCTCTTAATTGCTAAATCTGATGACCTTCTCTTAACCCTCATTCTTCTTAGCTCTATGAAGCTTTTAACACTACTGGCCATCCTCTCCTCATAGACCTTCTGTCCTTCATCTGTTTTAGTGGTACTATTCTCTCCTGGTCCTCAGTCTACCTTTCCTGACCACTCTTTCATTCTCCACTGCTGTATTATCATTCACGTCCTACACCACACCTCATTTTTGTGCTCCCATAAAGACTCTCTCTTTAACCATCTTTTTTCTTTCTATACTCTATACTCTCTCGTTGGTGATCACATCAGCTCATTTGGTTTCATTTTCTTTCTTTTTATATATCAAGTCTACAGTAGGCCAATACTTTTAAGTTACCACAGGGAAAACAAAATCATGAGATGAATAGATAGTCTATAAATAGAAATATATAGTATAGAACCAGAAATATTGAAATGAGCAAGTTGATTAAATCATCTCCAAGGCAACTCCCATCTCTGAATCTATATAAAAATCTCTTCTTATTCAATTCCTTTTGCTGGTAATCAACAAAACTCAGCTTTCTTGTGAATGTAACATACCTCTTGGCACTCTCTTAAAGGCTAGTTACTCATTCTCTCCTCTATTTCCCTTGACACACTAGACCAGAAGGAGGAGTTGTCATATTCCATAGCTACTACTCTTGGATCCTTGCTATACCACCATCAGTTAGAAACCAGTCCTCTTTTAAATTTCATACTATCCTTCTTAAATCTTTGTTGTCCTCACCTATAGATTCCTCAGTCAATATCCCTATTCCCCAATAAAAGACTTGTGTTCTTCTCCATGCCAACCCTTTTTAACTATCATGGCTGCCCACTTGCTTGACCTTTTCTATTACTTCAATTCTGCTTTCAGTCTACCACAAGCACAAATTGGAGTTTCCATAGTCGCATAACTCTAAAGGGTTTGCCCTAGAACCATTGTCTAGGTCTCCTAATTTCAAATCCAAAACCCATACCATGATATCATGCTATGCACCCATGAATTTGTAAGAACTTCTTAAACCCTGTGTAGGCAGAGCACAAAGAAAATCAGAAGAGAAAGGAGAGATAAATATAAGCATTTGAAGGGCTACCATGTGGAAGAGGGATTGGTCTTATTTTGTTTGACTCCAAAAAGAAATAGAATTATTAGTAAAGATTATAAGTTAAATAGAAGCAAAGTCAAGCTTGATATCAGGATGAACTTCCTAATAATTAAAAATATTCAAATTGGAATGGCCCATCAAGGAAAATATGCCCTGGAGGTCTTCACAAAAGAGTCAGATCATCACATGTTGAGTAGATTGTAGTGAGAGGTTCCTTTGAGCTTTGGCTTGGACTAGATGTTCTGGAAGAACCTTTCACTTCTCTGATTCTGGGTGCACTATCATGCCAGTTATCTCTGGGGAAGTGTCACTATTTCAAAAAATAATGCTGCAGAAAAGCAAATTGGGTGTTTTCATAGAAATATAAACTAAAAGTAGAGGAGATATGGTGCTGAAAAGAGCCCTGGTTCTGAATTTAGCTGACCTGACTTTAAATTAATCTCTCAACCAAAAGGCATATATTAACCACCTACTTGTTGGGTCATTCCAATCTGAATGTGCCAGGAACTATGATCAGTATTTTTTTTTGCTTTTTTTATAGGGAGGAAGACTTGTGACTTGCCCAAGGTCACACAACTAGTAAGTGTTAAGTGTCTAATGCCGAATTTGAACTCAGGTCCTGGGAATTAGAAAGACAGAATATTAAAGCATTATTGCCTTAAAGGAGCTTTTACATTCTATCACAAGGTACAATGGGCATGTACACATGCAAAATAAACATAGGGTAATATTTTAGAGGCAGGTAACTTGGGAAAGGCTTTGTCTAGTAATGTAGTGCTTGTGTAGACTTTTGAAGAACACTAAAGATTCTAAGAAATTGAAATGAGGAGGGTATGTATTCTAGGCATCAGGGACAACCAGTGCTAAGGCATGGAGACAGAAGAGATGGACTGTTGAGAATTAGGTAAAATGATCAGTTTGGATGGATTAAAGAATAAAGAATACTGTTTAATGAGGTTACAAAAGGAGGCTGGGATCAGGTTATGAAAAACTTAGAATGTTAACCAAAATTCTCTCTTTGCTACTTGCTACCTGTGTCAAATTGAGTGGGTTCTGGACTTTCTCTAAGTCTCAGTTTCCTGATCTGTCAAAAATGATACATTTGAATAAGACAATGTGTAAAGTACCTTCTAGCTCTAAATTTATGTTCCCATAAAACCTCTATAAGTGTAGGGATTGGACCTTTGATTTTGATGGGATGGGGAAATCCCAAGGGAGAAAATTCTCTCTGTGGACACAGATGAGCATTTTCTCTCAAACATGTAATCCTAGAGAGATGCCAAGAATACTGACAGCATAAGTGACTTGCCTAAGGTTACATAACCAATCTCTTTCAAAAATGAGATTTAAACCCAATTCTTCCTGGCTTCTATGCCAGCTCTACCCACTGCACTGTGAACTTCCATAAAATGAACTTTCTTGTTATGTAAATATGCATAAGTGGTGAAGAGAACCCTGCCTTAGCTAAAAACTCCAAAATTCCTGATCAGCTTCAAACAATATAACTTCCTGCTTCTCCCACAGTTTCAAATATGTACAATTCAGTAAATTTTCTTGGCACTCTGAATGATACTATATGAGGGAAGATTCATATGTTTTGAATGACTGAATGCTGGCATTTGAATAATTTAATAAATTTTCTCTATTTGGATGTTCCATGTTTAATATTCTAAAATAGTTTGGGAGATACTTTGTTGGTTCATTCAGTTTTTAGTGAAAGATGAGTCAATGTTTTTAGCTAATAGAATAGTGGGGGGGATGGATGAAAAGGTTTAGAGAAGTCATTTTCATGAGTTGAAGAGTGAATCAATTAGAGAAGTATAAAAGGATTGCCTTGACACAGTGAGGGCCCAAATGAGATAACATAATGTAAATTTATGCTGTACCTAATCTATATGATTTCATGGTTTTCTTCAGCTTCTAGGAACAATTGAGTAGGAACAAAGGTTTTAGAAGTCAGGAATAATCTATAGCTACGAATTGGCATGGTAATATAGGTTATTAGGATGAGGGGGAAAGGGACTTTAGAAGGTATTTTAGAGTTAAAATTGGTTCACTAAGAATCCAAGATAGGGAAGGAAAGCCAGTACAGCCAGGGAAAAGATGAAGGCATTGGAAAGAACTACTATATGAAGGGATTAAATGTTAGTGTGAAAACAAAGAACCATGTTAGGGGTCAAAAGACAGAGGGAGTGGTTGAAGGGCAATAGATGTTGGCCATATAGGGGAATTTCAGAGTTCATGAACATAGAAGTAAAACATTTGTGAGTGAAGGCAAAAATCAAATGTATGAACATATCTGTGCAAAGCTGAAATGGAGTAGAGCAGTAGGTGATGAGAAAAAAGAAGGTTAGAGTGTCTAATGGAGAATGTTGAAGTCCCTTAGTGTGAAAAGAGGAGTTGGGGAAGATATAAAGGCTATAAACTAGGAAATGAATGGGGTACAAGGAATATTCCAGTTCCATTATAATCAGCCAGTGAAGGGATAAGAGTGAAAGTGCAACTAATTCTGGAATGGTTGTCAAGGGAAGTTATGTTATGGGGAAAGAGCTAGGTTTCAAAGAGTATGAGAAAAAGGAGCCAGTGAGAAAGGGAAAAAATTAAGACAGACTAAATTTGTAAACTTTGGATCAAGAACGTCAGAGAGCATGGGGGACAGAAGGGTTAGTATTAGAATGGGAGCTTATGGGGGCATTCAGAAGGATGGGAATGAAAGGACTCATGGGATTTCAACAGTGACTTCCAGGGTTTTGAAATCAATGTGATAGGATCAGTTTAATTGGGTAGGAGTTTCTTAATCACTGAGGAATAAGTCAGGCAAGTTATGGTCATCCCTAGGTATTTGGTCTTGGGATAAAGTCATCAAAGATCAACAGGTAGTGATATGTATTTAGAAGAGGGAGAGGCAGGACAGGAGGCCAGAAGCCACTGATGCTGGTATGGAGATGGAGTGATAGGAGGTCAGAGGGGGTGCAGCGAGAACATTTGTTGAAATGGCTGGCACAGGGAGGAAGTTATAAGGGTTTTTTCTTACTTTTTAATTAGGTAGAAAGTAGGTGGAAGAGAAAAGTTTTGTTAATTGAAAATAAGGTATATGTTTAAAAAAAGGAAAGCTACTGGATATGAAGCATAAAAAGAACTAGAAAATGCCCCCTTTAATCAATCAATCAATCAATCAATCACCAAGTATTTATGAAGCGTCTATATGTCTTAGCACTCTGTTCAGACTGGGGATACAGATACAATGAAGGAATCAATTTCTTTTCTCAAATAGCTTGAGGAAGACATAAGACATATAATTACATGCAATTTATTGAGCAGAGGAGTGAAGAGATCAGATTGTGTTTAGGGAAATCATTTTGTCAACAGTGTAGAGAATAAACTGAAGTGGTAAGAGACTTGAGACAGGGAGACAAATGAAAAGAACCGTTATAGGTGAGAAGTGATTAAGGGCTGAAAAAAAGTAACTAAGTAGAGAGCAGGGGTTAGATACAAGAGCTGTTATGGAGGTTAGAAATGACAATATTTGGCAATAGATTGGGTGAAGGAGAGTGGGGAGTTGGGAATAATATAATTTACAAACCAAGAGACTGAAAAAATGGTGGTACCTTCAAAAGAAAACCAAAATGAACTATGAACCAGGAAAGTAGACTGAGAAGGTGAGACTAGATAGGTAGGAAGAGAAGCAGGAGAGTGCAGTGACTGGAAAATAGAGATTATCTAGGAATAGGGGATCAAAAGTGTCAAAAGCCATCAGGTCAAAATGGAGGAAGACTGAAAAAGAAAGGCCATTAAATTTGTCAATTAATAGATCATTGGTAACTTTGGAGAGAAGAATTCCAGTTAAGTGATGAGGCAAAAAACCAGATTACAAAGGTTTGAGAAGGTAGTGAGAGGACAAGGAAATGGAAATAGTGAGCATAGAAAGCTGTTTTCTAATAGTTTAGGTGGAAAAGGGGAGGAGAAATAATAGAGTAATAGGTTAATAGGGATGTAAGTTCTAGTGAAGTCATTCCTGTTTTGTTTGCTTTTAAGATGGAGTACATTTGAGGATGCTTGAAAGCCTACTGCTTTCAAGGAATCCATAAGCAGAAGTTAAAAATGGTGGGATAGTGTGGCCAACTCATTGTCAGAGATCAGAGAAAAGCAGGAGACAGTGAGAAATAATGTTGAATGGTTTGGAAATGAAAATAAGAAGAGCAAGGGGACCTCATTTTTGAATGATTTCAGTTTTCTCAATATAAGAGGAGAAAAGTCTGAAGCTGGGTAAGAAGAAGGGAAGGTGTGACTGGCTCAAGGAGAGAAGAAAGCAAGATAGTGTATGGGAACAAGTTTGGTGGGTTTTGGGGTTCCAGCTGGAGTGGGTTTAAGTTTAGTTTTTGAATGTATTTCTCATTATCTATGAATGCATTCCAAAGCAAATCTAATAAGTTTGGTGTAATGGAAAAAAATCTTGTATTAGGAATCAGAATCTCAAAGTTTGAGTCCTTATATCCTATAACACAGCACTCATGCACATACTCACAATCTGAGTGACCTTGGGCAAATCATTTAACACTCAGAGAGGCATTGACTCCTCTATAAGTTCCTTCCAATACAAAAGATTATGCATCTTTAGATACAAGATTATATGCTAATTGGCATCATCTTTCTCTCTTTTCTTCCCTATGATATTAGCAATTGACAGTTTTCACTTGTAGAGTACTTTCAAAATTTACAAAGCAGTATGTATACATTATTTTATTTGATCCTCATAACAGTCAAGTGAGATAGATAGCCTATGTATTATAATCCTTATTTCATAGAATAAAGCTTAGAGAAATGATTTGTATAAAGTAACCTGGGTTTGTAAGGGGTAGCACTAGAACTTAATGCTGATTTTAAAGCTCATTCTCTTTTCACTATATACCACAGTTATATATTTCTTTGGTTCTATCATACAGGTTATAACTGAGTTTTTGACTACTGGGCTAGGAATAAATAGAACTCTTTATTCTCAATTTTCTATCTTAAAGTATTGTCCTCAAAGGATAATTTCAAAATGAAGCTAGTCTGGGCCATTAGTCAGTGAAGAATGCAGAGAATAGGTTTTTATATGGTATTAGAGCTGGAAGGGAATTTAGAGGTCAATTCCATTATTTAACTGGTGTGAAAATAGATATCCATAGAGGAGAATGAGTTGCCTATGGTCACAAACTAAGCATGATTTCAACCAAGGTTGGCTTACTATATGCCCAGTGTTCATTTCAACACACTTTTTCTTTTCTCTTGGATGGTACAGAATTAGGTGGCAGATTTGGAGTGTAGCTAATTGGGCACATCTGTTTATGCTCCTCAGTGAATGTCTGCCAAATCAAAGTCCCAATGCCAGGATGTTTTTGAACCATGTTCTTATAGCTCTTTCATATATTTTAGTTCCAAGAGTTGAAGAAGACACACTTGTATGAGGGAATTCAAGCTTCAATGTCATGGAATCCAAGAGTATAGCCAAGTCAGTTTAAAAAAAGACTCAAAGAATCTTTCTGAATATTTAGCATATTCCCCAAGATAAACCACTTCCCATAATGTATTTTGGTGACTAAGAAATTTTAGTTTTGCCACAGGATCTATTCAGATGGATTTACTCTTAGAGTCAGTAGCTAAAACTTTATTAAAATCAACTATAATGTCAAAACAAAGAGATTTTGGGGAAAAGTAATATAATGTGTGTCTGTGTTTAGTCACATCAGAAAATCCTCCAGCTTGTGTGGCCTCCCTACTTCTTTCTGAGTCAGTTTAAACATTTTTAAAAAAAAAAGCAAAACTCATGAAGGAATATAAAATGCAAAGGCATATAATCAAAATCAGAACAAGTTGTAGTATATGATTATGATGGAATACTATTAGCTTTAAGAAATGATGAGCTCATGACCTTAGAAAAACATGGACTTGTACCAAAAAAATGAAGAGTGAAATGAGTAGAACCAAGAGAATGTTGTATAATGTAACGGTAATACTCTTTTAAGAACAGCTTTGAACAGCTAAGTCCTTTTTACTACTATTTTAATCACCCAAACAAACTACAAAAGACATATGAAGGAAGATGCTATCAGCATCCAGAGAAAGAACTGATAGAAGTATGTACAGAATGATTTTACATATATGTGTATATACACATATACATACATTTGTGTCTAATGGTAGTCATCTCTAGGGTAGGGGTGAGGAGATGGAAGAAAATAATTTATGTGATAATTTTATTATATATTTAAAAGGAATAATGAGTTGTATGCCATAGGTTTGCAGTTTCAAATGTAATCATTTTTTGTTTTATTATACAATATTGTGGAAATGCTTGTTTTATTCCATAAATTAAAAATAAAAAAAACACTTTAAGATTTACAAAGCACTTAAAATAGAAATATAGCTACAGGTTTATGGTTATAGAACATTCTTCCCCTATCCCCCTCAACTTCACTTCCTAGATTTTGATGCTGTCACTATTATATCCAGCCCCACTAGGGACAAGTTCTCAAATAAATTGTGAGAGATAATAAGTCTTGACCCTTTCCTTGAAAAAATTAAATATTAAATTAATTTTAACCTTGCTCCAGTTTTCCCTGTCTAATTCCTACTCATCCTTTTTGGTCAATCACAAATGCCATCTCCTCCATTAAACCCTCCTTACTCTCTCAACTAGATATGGCAGTTAGAACAGATATTGCAGTGTCCAGATCAGTAGGTTTGGATTCAAAAGACTTGTGTACACATCCAAAATCTGCTAAATTCATCTCTTTAGGAAATGGCATGCCAGTGTGCCAGTGCATGTATTTGAATCTTTTTATAAAATTAGGAATCATAATTTTCCCTAGAGTGCTTAAAGATGGCAATGAACAGTAGAAGGATCATTGAATTTAGAGTTAAAAGACATCAGGTCAAATCTTTACTTTGCCATATGTTAAATTACGATCTTGAACATATCCTTTTTCATTACAGAGTTTTAGTTTCCAAATATAGAAAATAATAATCTTTAAAAAGTTGTAATAGGTTATCTCTAAAGTCACTTCTTATTCAAAATTGTATAATCATTTGCAGGTCATATTCCCTTCTTAACTGTAAAACCCTTACTTCAGATAAAATATGCCTTAGATCACCTCTAAAGCTGAGATTTTATGACTTAGTGATACTGAATAGTTTGTGGCATCTATAAAAAAAAACAAGGAGGAATAATAGATTTAGAACTAGAAGGAACATTTTGGGTTATGTATACAACCTTCTTATTTAACAAATAAAGAAACTTAGAGCCAAGGAGGTGAAATGATTTGCTAAAGGCCCTACTTGTAGTAAGGGATAGAGCCAGATTGTGGACCTTGCTTGTTTGGTTCTATATCCAGTTCTCTTTTCACCTTACCTTGCTATCTCTAGTTCTTTAAGAAGAACATCATTCCTATTTAAATAAAAAACATACCAAGATACTGACAGACCAAATTTACCATATGTTCCCAACCTTATCCATTTGGATATCATTACTAATAGATCAAGAGGACATTATGGTAAGGTGCTTCATTATAAAGTGGGCTTTAAGCTGTTCTTTACAGAAAGAGAAGTTTCCACATCTGATTGATTTCTATTTTATTTTAAATTTATATAATAAAACAAGCATTTCCATAATATAGTCCAGTAAAAAGAGGATTGCATATGAAAGTATAAATCTATTATGTACAACTTGCTGTTCCTTTCTTATATACAGTAAAATTACCAAGTAAATTTCCCTCCCCACCCCAAGCCCTAGAGATGGTCACCATTAGAAACAAAGAAGTATATCTATCTATGTATTTATCTATCTATGTACATGATGCATATGTATATGTACATATGCATACACATATGATATTATATAATTGATTGAAGTAGAAGAAAACATTTTCCTGAAGGCTTTTATTTTAGAAATGATGAATAAAGACCCTCTTTTTGAAAGATATTAGTTTCCCCACTTTAGTAAATGGAAAACAAAATTGAAATTTGTCTACATTAATTAAAGAAAACCCTCTAATACTATAAATTGCAGGAGAAAGGATTATCTACATTGATCAAAAGATTTTCCACATTGGAATTCCCTACAGAGACAAAATCACAGGTACGTAAACACACACACAAACACACACACACCCACACACACACACACACATGCATTCACATGGTATTCCAAAGATTTTAAACTTTAATATCTTGAAACAGCCCTAAGATATTTGGAACACTGTACATACACATATGCACAAACATATACACTCATATAAAGATGAATATATGTATACATTTGCATACATACATATGTGTTGAGAGAGAAAGGGAGAGACAGAGAGATTGTATATTGATGGAGGCATAGACATAAATGTTGTAGATATATACACATGATGCCCAGATAATCCTATTTTTAAAATGGGATTATGATTGAATCATGGTAGGAAGTTCCCAGGTGAGGAATTACTTATCCCAATGCAGATAAATTTCTTCTTTAGAGAACTGCCTCAACAATTGAGAAGTTAAGTGACTTGCCCAGATATAAAATACCCATTATGTGTTAAAAGCAACACTTTAACCCAGGTCTTTCTGACTGCAGCACTAGCTCTTGTTCTACTATGGAGTGTTGCCTCTCCTAAATGATAATCCAATCAATACTGTTTTGAATAGCTTTCAGTGAAGCAAACTTCATCACAGACACAAACTGATTATTCAAAAGCTAATTCTTCCACAAAATTAGATTCCAACATCTTCTTCACACAATTCAATCACCTAGGTAAAGGAGTACAAGTAGTCTAGGACACCATGGGTCCATACCCAGTATGAGCTTGCTCAAGATCCCAGTGACAATCACTTCAAGTTTGTTTTCTCTTAGTCCAGTTTGCCCATACCTCTTATGAGGAACTTTGGGTTGACTGTGAAATTCCAACGTTCCTCATGCCATTTCTTAGGGAAATTATGCTTTGAGCATTTCACCAAAGAATGTTCAACGTCATATGTTTTATTGACAATTCTCACCAAGTAATTCTTCAAGAATGATGCAGAGAAGTTAAAAGGGGGGATTCAGATCATTCCCAAGATAAGGAACAGTTGAGTTCATGATGACTCTCCCTTTGCTCTCTGAATCACTTGTCCAAAAAAAGAAATAAATGAGACAGAGCAGAGTTAGGGAATCATGGTGGCTTTACACCTGCACCTTCCTAATTCCAATGTTAGCTTTCCAGCATAGTCAGAATAAATGACTGGGAATTTAGCCATGACTCAGGGAGGATTAGGCTAAAATTGGAGTTGATGCATTGAACTGGGAGATGAGGTGTAAAGGCAAATAAATCATACTTTCTCCTACTCTCTCTTAATTCAGTTCAGTAGCTGTGGGTGGTTCTTCCATTTGCCTACATACATAGAAACAAAATCAGGTTGTAAATATGTACTTGTAAATGTCATAGCATTCAGAGCTGGAAGAAACCCAAAAGATTATCTAGTATAACCTTATTATTTTACAGATCAGCTGACTGGAATCCAGAGAGTTTCAGTGCTTTGTCTTAATCACATAGGTGAATAGACCCCGAGTTTGGCCAAGAAAGAATAGAGCCATGTCTCAAGATGAATGAGGTCATGGTAATGATGGCTTCCTCTCATCCCCCGCCCCAGCCCCGAGCCTCAAGCAGTGTATCTTTGAACTTTGAAAGTTGAAACAACAACTTTCAAGGTACATAGGTGGTACACTGGATAACATGTCTGGCCTAGAGTCAGGAAAACTTGATTTCAAATTCATCCTCACAAAGTTAGTACTTGTGTGATTCTAGGCAAGTTACTTAAACTTTGATGCAACTACTTCATCTGTAAAGTGGGAATAAGAATACTACTTTCCAGGGTTATTGTGAGGATCAAATGAAATTAATAATTGTGAAGCATTTAGCACAGTGCCTGACACATAGGAGGTGCTATATAATTGTTTATTATTATTAATTATTTTGGGTATTGAATTTTAGGAAGGATATTGACAAGCTAAAGGGCATCTTTATCAAGGCTACAAGAATAATGTGGGCACTGCAGACCATGACATTATCCCACCTGGTTCTATTGCAGAGATTCATGTTGTGGTTCAAAGTAAGGAAAAGCTTCTTTTGAGATGTGTCCAAAACTGGAATGAGTTGCCTTAGGGATAAGAGATAGCAAGAGATAGTAGGTTCTCTCTCAGCCACTTTTCAAAAATGTCATACAATATATTCTTTTCCCAGTATTCATTGAACTGAACAATCTCTGAGCTCTCTTGCAACTCTGAGATTCTGTGATTTTTGAAAGCTAGGCCAATAAACCAAAAACTCTGGCAGCTACTCTCAAGCAGGAAGGCTTCCAGGGACAGACTCAATGATGGGCTATGCAACTGTGTTCCAATTATCAGTCTAGTTATTTCTGAAACACATTTTATCAATCTGACCACTGAGGGATGGATTTTTCAGTCACAGAAATTTTTGAATAACATTTACTAAGTGATGGAGGGGCACTGTGGTCTGTTGTGCAGAAGGGGATACCTATATCAAAAAATTATAGACCTATGGAGTATAGCAATAGTACCTTAGCTAACCATTATGCCTGGGGAAGTACATGTTTCTGGTAAATTAAATTCATAGACAAATAGGGGTCAATCTGCAATCTCCTCCTCCTCCTCCTCCTCCTCCTCCTCCTCCTCCTCCTCCTCCTCCTCCTCCTCCTCCTCCTCCTTCTTCTTCTTCTTCTTCTTCTTCTTCTTCTTCTTCTTCTTCTTCTTTCTCTCTCTCTCTCTCTCTCTCTCTCTCTCTCTCTCTCTCTCTCTCTCTCTCTCTCTCTCTCCCCCCCCCCCGCCCCCTTGGTGTTCCTCCTTCTCTCTTTTGAGACTTATAGGGGAAAGATTGGCCTGGATATATAGACCTGTGAGTCATCTGAATAAAGATAAGTTAAACCCAATTTCTGCAGCTGAATATCATAAGGCAATGTGGCCTATTGTAAAAGTTCTGTTTCTGGTCTCAGAGGACCTAGGTTCAAATCCCACCACATATACTAAGACAAGGGTGTCATTGGATAAGTCACTTATCCTGACTAGACCTCAACTTTCTTATCTGTAATAATTTGTGAATTGGAATAGAGATCCTCAGTCTTAATGTACTTTGATGTGAGCTTCCAAAATCCAAGACTAATAATGTAAGGAAAGTTGGAGTATCACAAGCAGTCAACAAAAAGTAAAGCAAGCAAGATTTATGGAGAGGACATACAATAAGAAGGGCACATTTAGGGAACATTGACACAGGTCAGACATTCCAGGGTCCCAGATGGAATTAGGTGTCCTAAGTCAATAAAATCCAGAGGGTTTTATAAACTTCTTTTATGGGTCAAGGAGGACCAGATATTGGGGAAAGGAGCTTGACCTGGCATGAACATACAGGTTCTGGGACTGGTGTGGATTCATTGAAAGGAGAGTATATTGGGGGGAGGTAGAAAACTTTGGGAATTATCAACTAGTTGATATTCAAACTCATCTACAGACATTACTGCCAGTCTTTCTTTGACAGGGTGATTCAGTGACTCAGAGTATTTGTGATGCCCGGAGGGAAGAGAGTTGGAGAGACCACTAATATCCTGTATACAGTGTTCTTTCCATCTCTAAATCTATGATACTATTATCCTTCTTCTAGTTTGATTGCCAGGGAAAGTATAATAAGACAGGTGCTAATAGAACTGGATCTAGAAGGAAGAGAAGGTTTTCAAAAGGTGGAAATATAGATGGAGCTCATTCTAGGCCTAAAGAACTGCATACAAATGGGAGAGGCAAGATTAGATCAGATAACATTCTTCAAGTCTATCAAGTCTATAACATTCTTCAAGTCTGGATCATCTTTTCCCTTCTCTTTATATTCTCTCTCTCTCTCTCTCTCTCTCTCTCTCTCTCTCTCTCTCTCTCTCTCTCTTTCTCTCCCTTTCTCCACCCTCCTCCTCTTTCTCTCCCTCCCCCTCCTTCTGTCCTTCCCTCTCTCTTTCTGTCTCTCTCTCTGTGTCTCTCTCTGTCTCCATCAGTTCCTTTGTGTTTAACTCATCTCTATTCAGATGACTCACAGATCTATATATCTAGTCCAGTCTCTCCCCTATAGGTCTCAAAATATCAATAACGTAATAGATATTTTCGAAGAGTATATCTAGTGTATTTCAAACTCAATATATCTGAAATAGAACTCATCTTCACCCCCACTATGAAATATCCTCATTTCTGTTGAATGTACCACCGTTTTGATAGTCTCTCAGGTCCATAAACTCAGGATTACCTTCTACTCCTCACACTCTGTCACCCCAATATCCAAACAATTGCTAAATCTTATGCTTTTCTATATCCACAATTATCTTCAGTCTGACCCCTTATCTACTCACAAAACCACCATTTTGGTCTAGACCTTTATTGCATCTCACCTAGATTATCCCAGTGCCCTCCTAATTGGTTTTCCTGACTAGTCTCTCTCTATTCTAGTCTATCAATAAATAATCAATTGGTAAATATTTATTAAACACCTGCTATGTTCTAGATACTGGGCTAAACACTGGTTATAAAAAAGAAACAAAAGACAGTCTCTTTCCTCAAGGAGCTAATAACCAAATGTGAGATGTAACATACAAATATATACAAAGCAAGGTGTATACAGGATAAGGAGGCTGTTAGATGGCTCAGTGGGTAAAGAGCCAGGCCTGGAGCCAGGAACACGTATCTCAGATACTTACTAGCTGGGTGATCTTGGGCAAGTCATTTAACCCAGTTTGCCTCAGTTTCCTCATTTATAAAATGAGCTGGAAATGGAAGTGGCAAACCACTGCAGTATCTTTGCCAAGAAAACTGTAGATGGAGTCACAAAGAGTCAGATATGACTGAAATTATTGAACAAAAGCAACAAATACAGTATAAATGGGAAATAATTACAAAAGGGAAAGGTACTGGAATTAAGACGATTTAGGTAAGGTTTCCTATAGCAAGTATAATTTTAATTGGGATTTAAAGGAAGTCAGGGAGGTCAGTAGTTGGATCAGAGGATGGAGATCATTGCAGGCATGGGAAACAGCCAGAAGAAATGACTAGAGCCAAAAGGTGAAATAATCAGGAGGCCAGTGGAACTTGATTGAAGATTATGTGTCAGGGAGTATAGGAATCAGACACAACTGAGCAACAATAATAGTAATTAAAACTATGTGAGCTTATGATATTGCCAAGGGAAGTATTATAGAGGGAGAAGAAAAGAGAGCCTAGAATGGAACCCTGAGGGACACTTATGGCTGGAGGACATGATCTGGAGAGGGATCCAGCAAAGGAGACAGGGAAGGAATGGACAGATAGGTAGGAGTAAAACCAGGAGAGAATGGTATCTGGAAAACCTCCAGAGAAGAGTTTCAAGGAGGAATCAAAGGTTGCATAAAATTCAAGGAGAATGAAGTTTAAGAAAAGGCTGCTGAATTTGGCAACTAAGAGATTATTAGTGACTTTGGAGAGTGAAATTGACCCTAAATATAGCTGCCAAAAGAATATTTCTGAAATGCTGATCTGAACATTTCACTCCACTTTCCAATAAATTCTAGTGACTCTTAGTTCATTGCATCTAGGATAAAATATAAACTCCCACTTTAGCTTTTAAATCTCTTTCCACCCTTGCCCCAATTTATCTGTTCAACCTCATTTTATGTTAATCTCTCCAATACTTTGTGATCCAGACAAACTGGCTGTCCCTCTATTCTTCATACATTTTATTCTAGCTCATGTTTACCATCTTTGTGATTTTAAACTGGCTATCCTTTATACCTGGCATATCCTCCCTCCTCACCTTTTATGCATATAATATCCCTCTTCTATCAATACATTGTTAAAACACCATATTCTACATTATGCTATGAGCTCCTAATATCCACTTTCATTTGCTATCTGACATTTAATTATTATTTTTGCTCTCTACCTACTGCAGTACCTAGCTACACTTCGGGACTACTACATAGACCTTATTTCATTTATCTTCACAACAACCATATGAGGTAGGTACAAATACAGATATTCCCGTTTAACAAAGGAAGGAATTGTGTCTCAAAAAAGGAAAAAAATGACTTGCCCATGGTCACATAGTTAGTGGTGATGGAGCTGGAATTCTAAGATTTTAATTTCTAAATTATTTGGCCATCACCAGGAGGATATCCTCTAGGCTTTCCCTTGGATTTCTACATATGAATGCTAACTGACACTAAGGAAAAGGGAAAGAGATCAAGACACCCAAAAGAGGGGGAGGACATTATTTGAATGTACTTTACTATATTATTAAATAGTATCCCAGTAGTAGGAGAAAGAAGGTCTCAACTATAAGTATGTATATGTATATGCACATTTTCTCAAAAGTGAAATTTGTTCACAAAGGAAGGGTGGCATTTACATCTACTAAGCATCCTAAATAACATTATGGGAAAGATCATGGCAACCTTTAACCTTCCATTTCATTGACACTACCACACCAGATACACTGATTATAGCCTCAGTGCTCATCCCACTACAGCATGTTACCTATAACATAATATTTAATACTAGAGTTTCAACATTTCATTTATTTTTTGAGAATATTCATATAAGTCTTCTAAAGCTCAGTCCTTTATATGCTTTATTTTCAATACAATGACCCAACTTTTTTGGAAACTTGTTGTCTTCAGCATATGGTTCAAGGGACTATTCAGGCATATGTTCATTTTACATACCACATTTGTGTCTTCACATAAAGATTTGAACACATGCTAATACATACTAAAATTTCAAGAACCTTTCCTCTGAGAATAGTAGAAATGAAAAGCCAACCCTGGTCCAGAAGAATAAATTCACAGAATTTGGAAGAACACAAATGTAAAGCTCCTATTTAATGCTGTCTATTTAAAACTCAAAAAGCTTTAGCTTGAGGTGAATGACCAGATGATGCAATTAATTTGCAAAGGAATATCTAAATTTCCTAATGGAGCTACATTACCCCAGTCATTGAGAATTTTCTTTTCACTATGCTAATTCCTCCAATTTAACAGCTGACTCAACAGTCCATTTAAGGTACATGGATAAAAACATTTTGAAGAAAACAAGCAGACTCACGATGTTGTAGATTGAGGTTTGAGGAATGTTCAGCACATGAGTATTTGGATGTATTTCAACTACTACCTGACTTTTTCCCTATCCAACTTCATTCATAATGTGTGCAACTGAGGCAAATTTGACATCAGTAAGATTGAAAAAAATTGACTTATGTCACAAATTCACAGGTAAAAATATGGAAGACATTAGATAATGGGGGAAATGTTAGTACTTTATCCTTTACAAATGTTAAAACACAGTATCTGGAGGATCATTTGACCATCTGGTTTGGATTTGAAATTTATGGGTTCAGACACTTCTTTAAATCCCTTCAGTCTGGTAAAGTGAATTTGCTAAGCCATTTCCAATGTGATATATTTCAAAGGCAAAGGCATGGGGCAAGGTAAGCAATCTAGTCTTGTGGAACTGGAATGTGAACTTGTCAAGCTTAAGAAGGTCATAGATTTCCTTGAAGCAAAGTAAGTTGTCTAGCAAAGACATCATTTTAGATCAACTTTGAATAACTAGGAATTTCTGATGGAATATAGTTGACCTTCAATTTCTTTTCATTCTCAGCAAATGTATCTGTTTCAAAGCATACCTAGCACAGACAGATTCCAAAGTCACTGAATTTTGTCTTTGATAAGAATTCTATCCAACTATATGTCATTAAAGTTTGATATTTTGAATTAAATCACAACTATCTGGAGCATTGATGATATTTTCTCTTTCTTTTTATTTTAAAGTCAAATTTTACACTGAGAAATATGTAATCTTAAGTAGATGAAAACAGAAAAGAGAGGCAGAAAAAAACTAGAGGGAGGAAATCTTGATACATAACACTACTTTGAAAGATGAAATGGATGAAGAGGACTGTTCCTTTTTTCAAAGTCTTGATGCATGGCAATATAAAAAAATACAGGTTTTAATCTATTCACTGGAGAACTCTATTAAACTTTGAAAAAAACCAATTAGTACCCATACTTAGCAAATTCTTCTAAAATTTAGAAAGTATTTTTGAGGTAAATATTGCCCAATTACCTAAAACAAGAAAGAGAAAACAAAGAAAACTATTCAATAATAATAGTATTATTATTGAATACTGGCTCAATATTTTATTTTTAAAATTATTTTATTAATTTGTTTATTTACTTTTAGTTTACAGCAATCAATTCCACAGTCCCTTGAGTTTCAAATTTTCTCCCCCTCCCTCTCCACTCTCTCCCTTGGCAGCATGCAATCAAATACAGGATCTACAAATACCTTCACATTAAACTTTAGTCAGGTTGTAAAGAAAGATTATAACCAGTGGAGTGAACAATGAGAAAGAAGGAACAAAACAAAACACAAAAGAGAGAGAGCAAGTAGTTTGCTTCAATCTGCATTCAGAATCTGTAACCTCTTTCTCTAGATGTGGATGTCTCTTTTGATCATGAGACTTTTGGAGTTGCTTACAAACCTTACATTGCTGAGAGGAGCCTAGGCTATCAAAGTTAGTCATCACACATGCTTTGTGTCTGTAATTGTGTACAGATTTCTCCTGGTTCTGCTCTTCTCACTCACCATCAGTTTATATAAGTCTCTCCAGATGATTATGAAGTCTGCCTGTTCCTTATTTCTCATAGCACAATAGTATTCCATTATATTCATATACCACATCTTGTTCAGCCATTCACCAATTGATGGGCATCTCATTGATTTCCAATTCTTTGCCACCACAAAAAAATAGCTGCTATAAATAATTTTGTACATACAGGTCCTCTTCCCACTTCTCTGATCTCTTTGGGATACGACCCTAGGAGTGGTATTGCTGGGTCAAATGGTATGCACTTCTTTACAGCCCTTTTGGCATAGTTCGAGATTGCTGTCCAGAATGGTTGGATCAGTTCATAACTCCACCAACAATGTGTTAGTGTTCCAAATTTTCCACATCCTTTCCAGCATTTATCATTTTCCTGTTTTATCATCTTAGCCAATCTGACTGGTGAGATATGGTACCTCAGAGTTGTTTTGATTTGCATTTTTCTAATCAACAGTGATTTAGAGTATTTTTCCTTATGTTTATAAATATCTTTAATTTCATCTTCTGAGAACTGCCTGTTCATATCCTTTGACTATTTATTAATTGGGAAGTGACTTGTATTTGTATAGAGTTCAATAATGTCTTTGTATATTTTAGAAATGAGGCCTTTATCAGAGACACTGGTTGTAAAAATTCTTTCCAAATTTTTCACTTCCCTCTTAATCTTGGTTACATTGGCTTTATTTGTACACAAAATTTTCAATTTAATGCCATCAAAATTATCCATTTTGCATTTTTAATGCTCTTTAACTCCTGTTTCATCATAAAATCTTCCCCTCTCCATGGATCTGATAGGTAAACTATTCCTTGCTTTTCCAGATTGCTTACAGTATCAGCCTTTATACCTAGATCATGCACCCATTTTGTCTTTATTTTGGTATATGGTATTAGATATTGGTTCATGCCCAATTTCTGCCATGCTATGTTCCAGTTTTCCCAGCAGTTTTTGCCACAGTCTTATCCCCAAAACTGGGGTCTTTGGATTTATCAAACAATAGATTACTATAGTCATTGGCTGCTGAGTCTTGTGTACCCAATCTATTCCATTGATCCACTGCTCTATTCCTCAGCCAGTACCAAGTAGTTTTGATGACTTGTACTTTATAATACGGATACTGACTCAATATTTTAAACAAAATCCTATCAAATACACTACAGGGATATATTCAAGAAAATATCCATTTTGATCAAATTTATAACAAGGATGTAAGAATGGTTCAATTTTAGGAAAACAATCATCATAACTAACAGTATTAAAAAGCAAAACCACATTATAATCTCAATGGATAAATAAAAAGCTGTTGACAAAGTACAAAACACTTTCATACTAAAACCCATCTAAGTACCCTTTTTAATATCATATTAATCTATCTAAAAACAAACGTAAGCATCATATGTAAAGTAGATAGACTAGAACCTTTTTAAATAGAGAAGTAAAGCAGGGATGCTCATTCTTTCCAGTATTATTTGTCATAGATTAGAAATGCTAACAACAGCAATAAGACAACAGAAAGAAATTAAAGACATAAGGTTAATAAAAAAGGACATAAGACTATCCTTATTTGCTATAAAATCATATAGAATCATCCAAGATGCTTTTTGAGACCATTAATAGCTCCAGCAAAGTTTTAGTCTCCAAAAATAAATCCTCAATCATCATTATTTCTATATGACAATAACAAAACAGAAGATGCAATAATAAAAAGGAAATCTATTTTAAAATTCTAAAAAATGCATAAAATGTCTAGAGATTGAACACACATAATGATTAGATAAATAGAGGGAGATGATTTGTATAGATTCAATTACAAAATGCTTCTAAAATAAATAAAATAAACCTTAAATACCTAAAAAGAATATTCAGTGCTCATACCTAGGCAATGCCAATATAATAAAAAACCCCACAAAACTAATTTGCACATTTAATGTTATAGCAATCAAATTACCAAGGCAATAGCTTATAGAAGTCAATAAAATAATAACTAAAATTAATTTGTGAAAACAAAAGATCAGAATATCAAGGGAAGAGAAGAAAAGAAGTAGCAAATAAGGGGGACTAGTATTTCCAGAACTCTAACTCTACTATAAAATCATCAAAATCATCTGATATTAGTTAAAAATAGAGAAATGGATGAATGGAATAGACAAGACAAGGGAGAATCAGAAACACTGAAACTCAATAACCCAGTGTTTGATAAAGTAGAACATATGAATACCTGGGGGCAAAAAAAACATATCTGATTTTTTAAAATTGCTGATAAAGTAGAAAGCAGTCTGGTATAAATGAGTCTTAGTCCAATAACGTTCTTCACATTCCATGATACCTTCTACATGGATACATGACCTTAATATTAAAGATCATTCTATAGAAAAATAGAACAGAAACGGATCATACAGTTCTCAAAGATATGGGTAAGAGGAATATTTTTAATCGGAGATAAAGACAATTTAAATAAAATAAAATAAAGAGAAATTCAAATAAAACAACCCTAAGATTTCACCCCACACCCTCAAAATTAGCAAAAATGACTAAAAATGTCAATAGTTAAAGTTGGAAGGGTTATGGAATAGTAGGCACACTAATATTTTGTTTGTGAAGCTGTGAAATGGTACAGCCATTTTGCAAATGAATTAGGAATCATGCAAATAAAATGACTAATATATCTATATCCTTTGAACAAGAAACTACATTACCTGACTTTTACCCCAAGGAAGCAATTGATAAGAAAATTCCCATATATAGCAAAATATTTTAGCAACATTATTTTTTTTATAGATCAAAGAATTGGAAATAAAGTAAATGCCCATCAATTGGATATGACCAAAGAAATTGTAGAACATTAACATACCACAGTATTAATTTGCTGTATGAAATGATGTGTGATAAATACACAGAAGCATGGAAAGAGCTATAGAAATTGATACCGACTGAATTAAATATAGGCAAGAAAAACTACACACAGTAACAAAGCAATATAAATTGAAAGAACAATTACACAGCAAACACATCACAGGTAAATTTAATAAAATTATAAATCAAATAGGACTTAATTGAAGAGATATGATGGTTTACACCTGCCCTCCATGCTATTTCTTCATGGAAGTGGGAGTACCCAAAATATTACATGGTGCACATATATTTGGATTTTTTTTCAGTGTATTGATCATGTGTGTTGTTTTTTCCTCTCTAAAATATGATTTGTAATTTCATATATTTCTCTAGGACAGGTACTTGGGGAAGGAAAATTATAATGATGTTAGAAACCAAAGATATCAATGAACATTTTTATTCTTAAAAAGTCAAAAGGCTAAAAGTAGAAGAAACTGTAAGATATTTCATAATAAAAACAACTTACTTGGAAAACAAACAGAGGAGGAAAAAATAAGAATCATTAGAATATCTGAATATCATGACCAAAAAAGAATTTAGAAATTATATATATATAAAATCATTAAAATTATTGCCCAGGTCTTACAGAATAAAATGGCAAAATGGAAATAGAAAGAATTCAATGATTATCTTCTGAGTGAAATTCCAAAATGAAAAATTCTTGTAACATTATAGTTAAAATTTAGGGTTTCCAATTAAAAGAAAAAAAATCTAAAAGCAGACAGAAAGGAAGCATTTTACTTATGGAATATTTATTTTGGTTCATTTACTCAATTAACTTTCTTACTCCTTTCTCCTCCATGCCTCATAGATTTAGACTTAGAAGGGATATCAGAGGCAATGAAATCTAACTTCTCCATTTTACAAATGAGGCAATTAATGACTTGTTGGGTGTTAAAAAATCTGGTTAGGTATCCAAGGCAGGATTCGAACTCAAGTCTTATTGACTCCATGTCCAACTCTCTAACCACTATATCACAGATCTACCTCTATTTGTTATCCTTTACTCCTGCCACATAACCTGCTACATGTCATATATGTCCCAAATGGTCTCTTTTACTTCATGTTTTCTATGCAACCCGTATGTAAGAGAAACAGGGGAAAATTTCATTCAAAATAGTTTCAAAGTGGTCATGTAAATTGTAGAGAATCCCTTCAAATGATAACAGGTTTTCAAGGTAGAAGTAATTAAGCATTTAATAGAGTCCTTCATGCTGTAGACACCCAATAAATAATTTCATGAAGCCTGGTTTCTGAGAATTCTGACCCTTTATAGAGCAAAAAGGAGCATGACCAGAAAGATGAAGGCAAATTGTCAAATGACTAAGGGTTCACACTCCATATTGTTTCTGCTTTCCTGACTTTTCAAGTTTCATACATTCTAATTTCATTGTCCATACATCCTTTGCCTCTTTGGTATAATTCACATATTTAAATGTTCTTACCCATACAATTAACCACTATTTCTGGTTGCAAGATTTTGAATGACTGTGGATAGGATGTGACAATATTTGAATGAATAAATGATGTTCCTCAAGTATCTTTATGACTATACTATTTTTGTGTGATCAGTATGCAATTTTTAACTATAAAAATTCAATACACTCCCTACAAATACATACACACACATACACATACAGAAACAGACAACTATGTGCAAAGGCACATAAATGGGAAATGAAAGCTACCATAATAAGATACCAATGCCATAAATTATAAGCTATACAGTCTCTACACCAAACTTCCAGTAGGTTTAAAAAAAATAACCTACTGTATCTTCAGATAAAGGTAAAAATGATATAGTTGTTATAGTATTTGGCAACATTAAATTAGGGGTATTTCTTTTTAATTGCAGAAATGGAATACACAGAGTGTTTTCTGTTGTTTTTTATTGTTTCTTGTTTGTTTGTTTCGTGGGTGAACATGGTTAAAAAATAAATTCATCACTAAGTAGTCAGTTTGCTGGTAATGAGCCCCTCTGTACTTAACTAATTTGGTCTTCAGAAAACAGACCTAGTCTATTGTCAGGGTTATGCTTTTTTTCCCTTTAAAAAAATTATTTATTAAATTTTATTAAAGTTATTTTAATAATTAAATTAATAAATTTATTAATAATTAATAAATAAATAAATTTAATAAATTATTAAATAAATTATTTATTAAAATTTAGTTTTCAACATTCATTTCCATAAGCTTTGAGTTTTAAATTTTCTCTACCTCCCTCACTTTCCACTTCCCTAGATGGTGTGTAATCTGATAAAGGCTCTCTATATAAATTTTTATTAAATATATTTTCACATTAGTCATGTTGTAAAGAAGAATTAGAATGAATGGGAAAAACCATGAGAAAGAAGCAAAATAAAGCAAAACAAAAGCAAGCAAATAGTATGCTTCTATCTGCATTCAGACTCCATAGTTCTTTCTCTGGATGCGGATAGCATTTTCCATCATGTGTCTTTTGGGGTTGTCTTAGATCCTTGCATTTCTGAGAAGAGTTAAATTTATCAAAGTTAGTCATGCTACACTGTCTATTACTATGTATAATATTCTCTTGTTTCTACTCATTTCACTCAACATCAGTTCATATGTCTTTCCAGATTTTCTGATCATCATTTCTTGTGGTACAATAGTATTCCATTACATTCATATACCACAACTGTTCAGCCATCAGGATAATGTGTAAAGCCCTTCCACCATAGAAATTGACAAGGATTATTCTCCATTGACAGAACCTTTAGCAACCCAAAGTTACCTCAATGACATGATGGAATATTCAAATTGTTGTTTGTATTCAATTGTTATATCATCAGGATATTTCTATTATAGCAACAGATGACTGTTAATATTATTGGGTTAAAATTTTATTGTGATTACTATATATCAGAATCACTGGAGGCTTGTAAATTTCTTAATGATATTGATAATCAGAATTTTAAAAAATGTCAGTTCTATTTTCTTTCTCTGAAAGTGAATGGATTTTCTAACACTAAATAATCTACTTTATTAGATTAAATTATTAAAACTCATCTACTTTATATTAAGAGATTGATGGGGAGACTGACTTTCTAAACATATTCAGGAATATAGTTATATAGAATAAAAACTGTTTTCTTATTCTTCCATCTACTAGTAGTTACTAAATTCCAAGGCAATTTCTGATCATCTAAGCATACAAAAGAAATAGGCCAGCCTACGAAACAATGAAACAAACAAAAACAACAAACAAAACAAAACCTATTTCTTGGAGGAGTTAAATTTGGCACTGAGTCAATGAAGCACCCACCCTCATACAAAATTAAATATGTATTCTATGTCAGTTTCCAGTGATACTATCTAAGGTCCTTTGGCTGTATGAAAATATTGCCTTCATGTGTAAGACCTATGCCCTCTCTCTCAGAGCTGAGATATCATGTTCTTTAAAAGTTCTAGAGTAGTTGGTTCATTTGAATGAGTTTTGAGATGGTCTTGAAATAGTGGCAATACCTTTTCCAGATCATTACTTGTAACTCTTTATTGATCTGATCTGCTATGTGCATGAACCACAACTATCTATTTAGAAGGGGAAGAATCTAGGATAATTCTACCATAGCCTATGTAGACACATCACGAAAAATCATTGCTTCTACCTGCAGTTTTATAGTATCGAGGGTTTTCACTTACTGAATATTCATGACCTTTAAATGTTAACTGATTTCCCCCCCTTGTCTTACCTCCCTTTTTGGAGGATTATTTTTCTTTTCTTTTCTTTTTTTTTTTACTTGTATTAGCCACAGTCTCCAGAGCTGTGAAGCATTATTTTTTTTCCTCTTCTACCTCTCTGTGAAATGCATTCTTTGATATTGTGTATGAGAGATGTTATAAAAAATAAATAGCATTGCATTGTATGTCTGGGGTGAGAGGGTTTCTGTATCATAGCTCATTAATCTGTGGCTGCCAGTTGTGAAGATGATGGATAGCTATTCTTTATGATTATTATTCATTAGGAACTGAAATTGAGGCTCTGATAGGTTTTCTTTTTCACTGAAACTCAAAAAACTTACAAGAGGCCTACAGAGATAATGATTTTAGTCAATCAGAATTAAAAAAAAAAAGATTTTGTTTAAATTCCCTTTCCAATTGTGTCCCTGGTAATGGGTTCAACTAGCTTTTCTTCCTTGGAAGAAGAAAGCAATAGATAAAAGGGGCTATCACTGAAAAAAATAACATACAAGGCAAAAGGGAATAAGAAACAATACACCAAGAAGATAAAGCAAGTGAACAATGCGGCATTTAAAAAAGAGAAGGTCGATTTGGAGGATATCCAATGAAAAGAGATAATAAATGATGGTTTCAGATTTTTAAAAATTTTTCATTGGGTAAATAAAGATCAGACTAGGTTTAGAATTAAAGAGAGAGAAATAGTGTTTGTGTGTGTGTGTGTGTGTGTGTGTGTGTGTGAGTGTGTAAGAGAGAAAGAGAAAGAGAGAGAGAGAGAGAGAGAGAGAGAGAGAGAATCAACTTGCAAATACTAAAAGAGAAATTTATTAGATAAGTTAATGGCTAGATAAGATTAAAGGAGACCAGTTCAGTGCTCTAACACCCATATATGCTGAGGCACACATTATTTTCATAGATTAATAATGAACAAAGGAAGAGGAGATAAAAAGGGGAAGAAAAAAGCTTTATCATTACCAACAATGCTAAAATTTAATATTTATTGAATCTCATATTAGTTCAGGAATGTGCTAAGTTTTTTGCTTAATATAAAAAATACGCTTGCACTCAAGTCATTTAATCCTGTTGAGTTTGAAAGGATTCTTTTTGACACAGAATCTTAGAGTTTAAAGGAAAATTAGAGGTCATGTGCAACAAACTGCCAGTCATTTCAGGAATCCCTGAAAGGTGACTATCTAGCCTCTGTGTGTGTGTGTGTGTGTGTGTACATTTTCAGTGATAAAAACCTTACTACTGAAACATTTTATTCCATGGCTGAGTAGCTCAATTTTTTTAAAGAAAATTAAGCCTAAAGCTGACTTTATATAGCCTCCTTCATCTATTATGATTGGATTAAAATGTCCCCAAATAGTTTCATCCTATAGATCAAAAGCAACAAGTTGTTAAAAAAAAAAAAAGGAAATGTCAGGAAAAAGGAGAGAAAGTAACTTATATACTTGGGTTGGTAAATACTCATAAATACATGTTAAAATTTTATGCATACATACATATCCACACATATATGTATATTGTTATCTATTATTATATTTTTGTTGTTTTTGTTCAATCATTTCATTCATGTCTGATTCTTTGTGATCCCATTTGGAGTTATTTTGGCAAAGATACTTAAGTAGTTTGCCATTTGCACACACACATAACATATATCATATATATGCATAAGTGTATATATTATGTGTGTATATACATGCACACACATGTACTTATATATGTATGTATGCATGTATGTAGCTACATGGCAAAGTATAAGTCACTTAACCCTGATTACCTCATTTCCTAATTTGTAAAATTATCTGGAGAAGGAAATGGCAAATCAATCCAGTATCTCTGCCAAGAAAATCACAAAGGGGATCATAAAGAGTCAGACACAACTGAAAAATGAGTAAACAAGAGCAGAAATAGTATACAAGCTGATTTGGACAGTAGTACATTCATATTCACAGTAGTACATTCATATTCTTCAAGTGGAGGCTTCATGACAATTTGACCCTGTGATAAAGAGAATTCTTCTAAAGGGGGAGTTTAGACTAGATCATAGGTGTCAAACATGTAGGCCATGGGTTGCATGGGCCCACAACACTTTGAAGTTTGACCTGAACTAGATTAAAATATAATTTGGAAATATTTTTTAAAATAAGTAAAAAAGACAATGAAATATAAATATTAGCATATGATTTTCTAAGTCAATATGCAGTCTACATCCATCTTATTTATCATTTATAGGTTCAATTTCTTTTTTTTGAAAGTAATTATATATATATATATATTTAAATTTATTTATTTACTCTTAGTTTACAACATTCAATTTCACAATCCCTTGAGTTCCAAATTTTCTCCCCCCCCAAAGCAGCATGCAATTCAATATAGGTTCTACAAATACCTTCACATTAAATATTAGTCCAGTCATAAAGAAGAGTTATAACCAATGGAGTGAACAACAAGAAAGAAGGAACAAAACAAAACAATACAAAAAGGAAAGAGCAAGTAGTTTGCTTCAATCTGCATGCAAACTGTAGTTCTTTTCTCTGTATATAGATATCACTTTCCATCATGAGTCTTCTGGAGTTGTCTTATAACCTTGAATTACTGAGAGGAACCCAGTCTATCAAAGTTAGTCATCACAGATATGATGTGTCTGTAATTGTGTACAAGGTCCTCCTAGTTCTGCTCTCCTCACTCAGCATCAGTAGATGCGTCCTGTTTCTATCTGAGTTTGCCATAACTGGATTAGATGACTGCTGAAGAATGTTCCAACTAGGAGATTATGTAATTTGAAGATTGGCTTTAAATTATATTTAAACATTTTATGATTCTCCATATATTCTCTGAGTTTCAAAGTACCCTTTCCATTAAAAAAATAAAATCAATTCAATTAAACAAACATTTATTAATTGTTTGATATTTCAGGTACAATGCTAGACATTGGGAATACAATGATAAAGACCAAATAACTTGTACCCTCAAGTAGCTTACAATGTATTGGCATAAACAACTTTTATCTGGGTAAGTAAATGTAAAATATGTATAAAGCAAATACAAAATGATTTGGAATGAGGAGACCCTAAGCACTGGAATCAGAAGAGCTATCTTAAAAGAAGTGACTCTATCTGAACCTCAGAAGTAAGCAAAATGGAGGAAGGCTGAGATAAAGAGAGAGAATTTACATAGGTTATAATGGACAGCCTACACTAAGGAAAAGAGGAGGTGTAATGTCATTTGTCAGAAAAAGCCAAGAAGCCAGTTTGGCTGAAAGATAAAATGTATTAGAAGGGCTGAAATTGTTCCAGAAAGGCAAGTTGGAAATTGACTCTAACGAACTTTAAATAACAATTATGATTTTATATTTTATCCTCGAGGCAATTGGAAGCCATGGAAGTTTTGTGAGTAGGGGAGTGATGTGGTCAGACTGGCCTTTTACAAACATCAATTAGGCACCTTTATTTGGGGGTGGTGGTATGGTATTGGAGAGAGTAAAGACATAGACAGACCAGTTAGAGTTTTAAGGGAGACCTATTTCAATAGTTCAGGTAACAGATAGTGAAAACCTGAAGTAGAAGAATGATAATATTAATAGATGACCTTCTAGAGGAGAAAGGAAGGAATAGAATCAAGGGCACAAGGAAAAGAGTTCACAATGGCAATGAGAGGTTTTTTCTTCCCCCATGACTAGAACAAATTTGGAGAGATAGGGGGTGTAACGTTGACATCATTCAAATGTAGAATTAGATAGAAAAGTGAACCCAAGAGCATGTCAGATTTTTCAATGACTTTCAATTTACTTTCAATGAAGTAAATGGGAGAGTGGTGTAGGTGGCTTAAGGATAGAAATATATTTTATATCAGTCAACATAGGGAGTGGAATAGGGTCAATAGAGGAAGAATACAAAGATTGGAAATAGTCAAAGTCTAATTCAGTTTATATAACATAAGTTTTTATTGGATCCAGTCAAAATGCCTGTGCAATTTCTGACTTCAGCATTCAGAGACACATGAGAAGAAGTGAAAAAAGGTGGATATTGGGAGTAATTCATAAAGGAGACAAGAGACTGAAGAATAGAAGACCATATGAAATTGAATGGTAATGGTTGAATTTGGCTTAATATTTTTAGGAGAGGAAAGTGAGGCTGGCAAAGGGATGATAGCATAGGAAAGGAAGGACAGATAGAGTGGCTACATATTGCAAAGAGAATGGAAAATAGATTTAGGAAGAGTGAGGCACAGGAAAAAATGGATAGCTGATGTATGTTTATGTAAAGGAGTGTAATGATCATGAAAAGGAATTTCAGAATGTGGGATTGTGGAGATAAGACATTTGCCTATTATTTCAAAGGTTTGACCATCTCTGTACGTAGCCAGGATAGACTGCAGGTACAAATCATAAGAGTTTAGGAATTTGATAATCTAGGAAATAAGAGTGTTTGAGGATGCATCAATATGTCAGTTGAAATTCACAGTAGAAAGACATGGGTAGGAATAAGTTATCTGTGTGGCACAGTGAATAGAGTACTGGGCCCGAAGTCAGGAAGATGAGTCTTCCTGAATTCAAATCTGACTTCAGATACTTACTAGCTGTGTGGCCCCAGGCAAGTCATTTCATTCTGTTTGCCTCAATTTCCTCATATATAAAATGAGCTGGAGAAAGAAACAGCAAACCACTCCAGTATCTCTCCCAAGAACATCCCAAATGGGGTCATGAAGAGTGGGATGTGACAGAAATGACTGAACAACCAAAAAAGGAATAGACAGAATGACTGTGAGTCAGATATTGTACTACTCAAGGAAAAAAGGTGGGAGAATGACATTAAGGGCAATAGAATACAACCAGCAGGATCTGGATCAGATGAAATATTTGGATTCAAGAAGCCTTAAAAGAGAAAAAAGATCCTGACAGTGGTAGTAGAAAGGTAGGGAAGTTTCAACGAGAAGCTAGATACATGCATTATTACAGGGGACATGAGCAGAATTGTGCTGGAACCAGTTAAAACCAACTCATGAAAGCTGATTGTTAATTTTTGTGTGTGAGAATTTATACCTTGGAAATTGGCAAACATTACAAATAAGGGCTTTATTGTTTTGTTGATTTTCTAGGAAGAAAGTTATGGAGAAAATGTTAATAATGCATATTATACTTAAAAGTGTATCATAGGTACTTTTTTTTTCTTTCAGAGAACTGGTTGGTTGTTAAAAATTTCTGAACACACTGTTGGGCATAAGGGACATCTAATACTAGGAAGGGTAGCTAGGGATACAATGTCTTTCCCGCAGAAGAATATTTCTGTGATGTGAATATGGAAGGCAAATTGTTAATAATAGAATGAGAGTTCCACAGAGCACAATGGAAGGGGAAGGTAGAATGTGATAGGGACATAGGAGAGGGAAACATTACATGAATGAGTGTGTCAGAACAAAGGAAGATAACTTCCACATAGTTGGCCAGAGATTTGGAGTACAGTCATAAGAATGTGACTTATTCAAACTTCCCAGAAGTATTTTTAATATTGATTTGATTATTATTCCCTGAGAAGAAAATGGAGGCATATAGGGGTAGGGATAAGGAGAGTTGTCTGTTCCTGTATCAGGAGAGATGACAAGACCCTGGTCCTACCAGTTGTTGAACTTGGAGGTCAGATAGGCCCAAGGGTGTAGACTAGTTATAGAACATTAAAGCATGGTTGATCTATTCACCCTTCATTTAGCAACTAGAATAACTCAGTGCCAGGGCCAGTTCCAATATTGAATTGATTTAGTCTCTTAGGACGGAAAACAGGATTTCTGGACAGTTTCTGATCTTTGTTTGGTGACTGTTGTAGAAAAACAGGTAGCAGGACACTGGTTGTGCCTGGAGACCCAGAAAACTCATGATCAAAAATAGAGACCAGAGACTAAAGCATCACCAATGTGATAGAAATAGAGATTTTAATGCAATTTTGAATTTATGAAAAGTATTTCAGTACTATATTGCCTCTATTTCTAAAATTTGAACAATATAATCTCTCTAAAACTATACTTTGGAAGGAAACCTCTATCTTTCCCCTTACTTTCTTTTAAAGTTCAATAACAAAGCAAAAACAAGGAAAGTGATATTGAAATTTCAAATATGTCCTTATTTTTCAAAAGTCTTAATAATAATCAGCATCAAAATGATCCCATTGTACCCTTTGAAGTAAATTGTAAGAGGTGGTGTGGGGTTGGAACTAATAATCATGAAACAATAAAGGAACATTTAAAAAAAAATGTTCTTGCATGGCTCTAACAGTTCAATGTGTGACCAGCTCCAGGAGCTAATGTTAGCAGTGGCTTTGGTGCCGAGAGTTATTCATAGTATTTCTTAGACTTTTAACAGGGCAAAAAATTTGTGGTTCCTATATGCAAAAACAAAACAAGCACTTCTAACTTGCAAAGTAGTCAGTCAATTGGCATTTATTAAATGACTACTATGGGCCAGGCAGTGTGCTAAGCACTGTAAATACAAAGAGAGGCAAAAAAGACACATCACTGCTCTCATGGAGTTTACAGACTAATCAGAGAAACAGCATGAACACAACTGTGTACAAGAAAGATATACAAAGGAAAAAAGTAGAGGTAGCTTCCCAGGGAAGGATTAGGAAAGATTTCTTAAAGAAGGAAAGACATTAGTTGAGAATGGAAGGAAGCCTGGGAAGTGAAGAAATGGAGATGAGGAGGTAACATATTCCAGGCATGAGGGACAGCCAGTGAAAATTCCCAGTCAGTAAATGAATTTTCCTGTGTAAAGAATAGCAAGGAGGTGAGTGTCAGCAAAGTAAAGAGTTCATGGAAGGGAATAACGTGTATACAGAGTGGAAACTTAAGAAGGGGTCAGGTTATCAAGGGTTTTATGAGCTAAGCAGAGGATTTTTTATTTGAGCCTGTATATAAAGAGAGACAAAGTTTATTGAATAGGAAAGTGCTATGGTCAGATCACTTTAATAGCTGAATGAAGAATGACCTGGAGTAAAGGGAGGGAGACTAAAAGGGAGGGAGTTCAAATGTGATGTGACAAGGACATGCACCAGGGAGGTGGCAGTGTCAGAGAAGAAAAGGGGCCATATGTGAGAGATGATCAACATTAGAACTAATTAGATATGTGGAATGAGAGAGCAAACTAGTTTGTGAGCCTTGGTGACTAGGATGACCCACTAGGTGACCCACCATAAGAGTAATAGGGAAGTTGGGGAAAAGAAAATCTTTCAGGGTAAAAGATAATTAATTGTTTTAGACATGCAGAATTTATGTAAGGTTATTAAAATGAGGGTTTGCCTAGTTTTTGAAACTACATCACACTAAAATGGTGCTGAGATTTTCTGTTATTCGGGGTAGAGGATGCCAATGTCTATATTATGGTTGGCAGACAATGGGGAGGAGCATTTTATAGCCCGGTTCTGCTGTGCCTTTGTGACTCTTGGGCTTAGCAGGAATCCCTGCTACTTGAAGAATTATTTTAGGTAGCTATATTTTTAGGAGGGTAACAATAATCACTATTATTCCACTAAATTCCTCCTCCAATTTTTTATCTTGACTTGGAGGTGACCCTATAATATAGAAGACTATTTGTGGGAGTTTTAGGAGGTTGTATTAGGACCACGTTTAATCAGTTTAGGTTTCATGGAGGAGGAAGGATTTCTATAAAGGAAAATCAAGTTTTTGTAGAGTTAATCTTTAATGATCTCTGTACCAGATTCTATGCAGAGTAAGTGTCCTCGAAATATTGTCATCCCCCCCTTTTTTGTTCATACTATTCCCTGCAACTGTAATACTGTGGACTTACTACATTCCCACCCCACCCCACCCCACCCCATATCTTCTTATTGACATTCTACCACTCTTTCAAGAACCATAGCACAAATATTGATGGTAAGTTTTTCTTCATAGGATCTCGTAGTTTTCTGTTGCTGTCTTCTTATTAACTTGTCGTTTTCTCTGTACATATGGTTTACATATCTCCTGTACCTAGTATAGTATATTACACATTAATATTTCAATGAGTCTGTAATGGTATTAGTGTGAGTAATCCCTTTACTGATGGGAATTACAACTCATTCATGATTTGTATCCCATGTGATTCTTGTCCATGTTTTTCTGAAAATCCTTCAAAGAGGATGCACGCAAGGCATTGGTGGTGTTAATATCCTTTGGCTAACAGTGCAGCACCAGCTTCCGGGCTATCCATCTGTTATATTTCATTCTCTGTATGCAATTCACCCACTTCCTTTTCTAGTCATATTTGTTACTCAGTGTTTTTATGCTATTTCTAGCATGCACATCAACATGGATAACATGCACATCTCTAGGTCCTTAATGAATGTTTGTTTTCTGATGGAACAAATGAATGACAGCAGTTAGAAGGTAGGTTTGTAACTTTTCATTCTTACTATCCAATAGTCCTTTTCCTTAATAAGCCTCTAGAAAGGATAAATGCTATAGCTTGAGAACAGTCAAGGAGGTAAAGTCAAGGTAAATACAATATGAAGGAAGCAAGACAATTCTTGTAGCTAATTCTGCTAGTGAGGGTACTAGCCTCTCTCCTACTTTGAAGCTACTTGAAAAATCAGGAGGAGTCCAGCCTTCTGTGCTGGTATTATAAACTGGTCCTTATACTGTGGCTATAGACGTGAGCAGTTTGAGAGGAAAAAGTAATTGTCAGGTATTGCCTATGTCAGCATTTGTATTTTTCTTTGTTTTGTATGTCCCTTGGGAATATCTTATTTTTCTGTATTACATGTAGCTTTTCTGTGCTTCTGGTTTCTCACTCCACTCTTCCTCTACACATGAATTTACACTTGTGCTGATGCATAAATTCACATACACATATATAAAACATAATTGTGAAATAACTAAGGCAAAAAGGTTGAATAGTAAGCATTCCATTTTTATTCTATGATTTTATTCGCTTTCTGAGAAGCATTACAAGTATATTTAATGCATTCAAATATTTAGCTCAGAAACAGCAAATAATTTTAATGATGGATTAAGGGCAAAGAAAAAAATGAGAACACAAGAAACAATTTTAATTTACTAAGCCAATGAAAACCAAATTCTTGCTGAGCAATGGTCCTCTGTCCCTCACATAATACTTCTAATTCACAAAGGACCTCATGATGAACATAGTAATACCTATACTCAAACCATAGTTGTTGAGGCCATGTCTCCATGAGATGATAATTTTTCACCCATGCTATTACTTCATACCAGTATTCCTTCTTCCATTCTATTCTCTCCATTGCCCAATATTCTATAAAACTGAAACAAAACCAATGGAATTTTGGGAACCCATTCTTGCCTTCTGTGGGAGAAGCACTGCCACTCAAATGAGGCACTGAAAAATAGGCCTACAGACCTTCTCCTCATCATAATGAAAATAATGGTATAGTAATACAGTGCTTTAAATTTAACAAAGTAATTTCACACACATTACCTCAATTTACTCTGAGAAACACCTATTAAGGCAGCAGATCAGTGTATTATAGTGAACAGAAGACTAGATTTTCAATAAGAGAATGATAAGGATTCAGTCATGAAAGTTTCACATTAGGCATGTCACTTCATGTCCTCTATTATCACTAAGGTCTATAATAGATCTAAATTATTAATCTTCATTTAACTTATGAGGAAACTGAAGCTTAGAAAAATCATGTGAGTTGACTAAAGTCTTAAAATCAATAAGTAGCAGAACCAGGACCCATGATCAAGTCAGACTTTGGATTCCTGGTCTACCATAACACACTATCTCTATTATTGATTTATTATTAATAAGTAATCATAGTAATAATTAGTGTTAGTTAATTAGTATTACTGTTAATTAATTAGTATTAGTTATAACTCTATAGGGTTTTTGAGTTTACAAAGCAATTTTTAATATATTATTTTGCTGATTCTCTGGCCACTGAAGTTCATTTAGAGGGCTCCTCAGAGTCAGTGAAACCTGATGACCTAAACTCTAATTTTGTGATTGCTTCTCTTTTCTAATCATCTACAAAAGAAATATCCAAAGTAATACTTTACTATTTGTGTTGCCCATTCAAACTTTCAGGAATGCTTTTCCATAATAATAATAATGATGATGATGATGATGATGATGATAGCAACAACAACAATCTTTTCAATAAGCATAAGCACCTCAAGGCAAAAGCAATATCTTTTCATTTCTTCTGAATTTTCTGCTATACTTAAGCACTATTCTTCAGTTCTAGCATTCATTTAGTAAATACTTAAGTGAATGAAAAATGAATTTTTAAACAGTGCAATTAAAAACAAAACTGAAAAATTTGTCAGTCACATCTAGGATTTTAAAGAGTAGACATAAAGTCATAATCAACTTAAGCTAACTAAAGGTTTTATTGATAACAATGGAAACTACTGTGGAATATTTATTCCTACCATAAGGATGTAAAAAACCCATATCTGTCTCATTACCATTTTATATTCCAGCTTCACTCTGGCTATGGGAAATGAAGCTTCCATATAACTATAACCCAAACAAAGAACTCTATAGGGCCTTCTACTCTAAAGATCTATGTAGTTTTATAATGAGGCAGAGAAAGGGTGCTGAAAATTGTAACAAAGCTAACTTCAGGTACCTTTGAACTCTATGGATCAGTAGGTCAGAAAATCATAAAAAGCAAGGGTTGTTAGAAAATCTTTGCTGTCAGCGATTGCACTCATGAACCCTCAGTAGTCAATCTTGCTGTCTACATATGCCCTCACCTCTCCCTCTGGTAGAAATCACCTGTCTGACCAGCCTGCATCAAAAAATGTAGTATCATAATGATTTTATGAATATAGAGGCGCTCTAATTTAATATTATTTTAACAGGTTTAAAAACTATTTATTTCTGACCTAGTTAGTAACAACAACTAAGTATGAAAAGTAAAAGGGGATGCCAACTTCTACTCGTTTTCTATATTCTGAATGCTAGCACATGGTTGACAAAATTAATTTTTAAAAATGTTGCTCCCCCTCCAAAAAAAGTGAATGAGCTAAAATTTTTATAGGAAAACCCAAGGGAGCAAAATCTAATTCTTCAATGTATAAGAACAACTAGGTTGGTTGAAAGTGTCTCAACTGGTTTCTATTGTACAATAGATAATCATTTTTCAAACTAAATCAGGTTTAGAAATGCATTACATAACCATAAGTCAATTTGTTTTCTTCTACTTGTGGCAGTATTGCTGATCCAATATACTTGTAAGCAAAAAGCTCACATAGAATCTGCTGCTATAAAGAACCATCACCTCTGCTGTCCAACAAATACTTGCTAATTAATCCTGAAAGATTCTTTTGCATTGCTGTGAGAAATCTCCTGTTATTATTTTCTACTTCTATGTTAACACACCTATTTTTAACAGGACACTTCAACCACACTTCTGTTGCCTCGTTGTCGTACAGAAGGGATCATACAGCAATACTCCAAGCTCTGGCAGGTCTTTCCAAGATTGAATCCAGCAGTAGACTATATATGTCTCATTCCAGGACCAGCTTCATTACATGTGGGAAGGGTTCATCATCTTAAGGTTGAACATCAGCAGATGATTTTTTTTTTGGCCACATCTTGAAGAACATCTCACTGAAGATAGAGTCATTTTGACTGTATTATTGATGAGAGTATCCCTGCTGACAAAATCACAGATTCTTGAAGTCATGGGGTCCAGGAGCTGGAAAAAGATAAATGAGACCAAGTAGTATACATCCCTCACTTTAGAGATGAGGAAATGGGCACAGAGAGGTTAAGTGATTTCTGCAGGGGCATATAGCTAGCAAGTGTTTCTTAGGTGAGTTGGGAATGGGTCAGATGAAAGAAAATATGGAGCTTAGGAAATGGCTCTTAACTTCCTGGTATTATACAGGGTTGATTTCTTTACCCCTTCCCCTCTTCCCCCCAGAATATCACAGTCCTTTGCACACAGTAGGTACTCATTAAATTACTACTAAATGAATGAATGGTGGTGGGAAAGGAGGTAGCTAAAGCTAGAAACTAGTTTGTAGAGTGCACAGAATAGTAGAAAAAGCACTAGAATGATCATCAGAAAACATGGCTTTGGATTCTAGTGCTATTTATTGCCACCTGTGTTTCTGTGGCAATATCATTTAAACTCCTTGTATCTCAGTTTATTTTTCAGTTGAGTCAGTGGTTGGACTAGATAGCCTCTGAGATCTCTCTCATCTCTAAATCTGTGATCCTATAATACCGAGAAAGCTCCACAGACATAATCATTTAAGACAGGGGGGCAGGTGAGATCACTGAGAGTGTGTGGAAAGAGAAGTTGATTAAATTGAACTGAGCAGAAGAGAGGACTAAGGACAGAACCTTGACAATTGTGAACTGGTAGAATAGGGAAAAACTTTTGAGGAGGAGGGGCGGCTAGGTGGCGCAGTTAATAGAGCTCCAGCCCTGGAGTCAGGAGGACCTGAATTCAAATGTGCCCTCAGACACTTAACACAAAAAACTAGCCGGGTGACCATGGGCAAGTCACTTAACTTCAATTGTTCTACCTTTCCTCCTCCAAAAAGAAAAAAAAAAATTGAAAAAGAGGTTACAGTGAAGTCAAAGGACAGCCCTAGATTGAGGTTCTAGGAGAGCTGGGTGAATAAGAGATTGTTAGAGAATTTCAGGGTTCAGATCTTAGATGCAGAGCAATTTCAAATGAGAGGTATTAAAGTTTTATTAATTAGGTGAAATGGAACAAAGGAGAATGCCATTAGAATTAGGTGATAAGATAGATGGTAAAACATCAGTGATCCTCAATGTGAATACAAAAATATTAAGGACAATATCAAAACTTTTTGTGGAGAGAGTAAATAAGCCAAGAGCTAGTAATTAGAGATAGTAGAATAGTTGGGAAATTGAGAGATGACAGCAAGGAAAAGTTACAGATGTTTATACAATCAAAAGTCAGAATTTTTTTTTTTAAAAAAGAGCTTGTTTACTAACAGTGGCAGAAAAGATCCAGAAGTAGCATTAGATAACAATGAATAAGTTAATATCTCCTAGACCTGTTAAATTCAGAGTGCTAAAAAGGGATTGAAAGGACTGCCAAAAACTAGGTGTCTTAAAAGAAAGCACCTTTGCAATTAATGAGGGGAGTTAGGAGAAGCAGAAAAAGAAATTTATGATGAAGTGAAATTTTATCAAATTAAAATAAGGGGTTTCACCTCCCACATTGTAAGAACTTAGCAAAGTAGGGTCAAAAGGATAATAGTGCTGGGAGGGGGTAGGCTTATGCTAGCTAGGAACAACAATGGAGGAAGAATTATCTAGAGGAAATTGTTTACACCCACATTAGTGTTACTTTTGGAAGGGGCAAAGGAATAGTTAATTGAAAATCTCCTAGAATCAACCAGTCCCCAGGTACCAATTAGCATGCTTTTGTGATGGAAAGTTTTCCCAGACTTGACTCTCACTGGATAATTTCTTTTGGCTAGAAGGTATAGGCCTCAAGGCAGATTTTCCCTGTGATAGTAGGGCTTCTGCTATTTGTGAGCCTTCCCAAACTGTGGCAAATTTCCCCTCACCTGAGGGTGGAGCCTGGAAAGCAACTTTTCCCAGAGGGTGGGGTGTCTCAGGTGGTGGTGAACCTTCCCAGACTAGATTACCACAAGTGGATTTCCGAGGAGATGATTGTGGGGGCCAAACAGCAACTTTTCCAAGAAGCAGAGGAGCCTCAAATTCTTGTGAGTTTTCCCAGATTGTGCTTTCGCTGCGGAATTTTCCTCGGACCAATGAGGCGTGCTGAACTCCAACTTTTCCATGAGAAAGAGGATTATAGGTTGACTGAGAGTTTTCCCAGACTGAACTCTTACAGGTGAATTTCCCTTTTCCTGCTTGTGTGGGCTGGACAGCAGATTTTCCAAGGGGAGGGGGAGATTCATTTGGCTGCGAACCTTCCCTGTCTAGATTCTCATTTGTGCATTTCCCTCTATTTAATGGCTGGGGTTGGAGAGTCCCTTTTCCATGAGGGTAGGTATTATCAGCTGCTTGGGAATCATCCCAGCCTGCATTGTCATAGGAGAATTTTCCTCTCCCTGCTGGTGGAGGCCAGCTTGCTGTTTTTCCATTGGAGATGGAATTCTCATCTAATTGTGAGTCTTCCCAGTCTTGATTCTCATAGGTAAATTTCCCCCCACAAGATGACCTATGTTGAATGACAGTTTTTCCAGGAGGGTAAAAATTCTCTGTTGATTTTGAGCTTTTGCCTTCGGGATTATCACAAGTTAACTCCCCTTCCTCTGACTGTGGGAGTTGAATGGCTGCTTTTCCAAGTGGATAGGGAATCTCAGCATTTTGTGAACCTTCCCTGCCTGAACTTTCATGGATGAATCTCCCTTGGGTGGTAGTTTTTCCAAAAGGATAGGTAGTCCCAGCAGTTTGTGAACTTTTCCACTTTGTACTATCAAACGTAAATTTCCCTCTGCCTAATGAGGAACTTCCTGTATTTTTCCCAGGAAGGGAAGTTTCTCCTGATTGTGAGCGTTCCCACGTGGAATTATCTTTGGATAATTTTCCTCTACCTGAAGATGGTAGGTGAATGATAGGCTTTCTTTGGACATTTGGAGCCACAGTTGGTTTTGAACCTTCACAAGCTGAATTCTCCCAGGTAAATTTTCCTTGGTTTGATGGTGGAGGCCAGACTATAGGCTTTTTATGAGACAGGATAGTTTCAGCTGGTTGTGAGCCCTCCTGACCTGGATTCTCACATGTAAATTTTCCTCGGGTTGAAGACAGGGGTGTGATGGTTGCTTTTCCATGAGGATGGGGAGTCTCAGTTGCTTGTGAACCTTCCCAATGAGGGTCCTCACTGTTGAATTTCCCTTGACCTGATGGTGGGGGCCAAACATAAACTTTTCCTGAGGGCTGGAGAGTCTCACCTGGTTGGGAATCCTCCCACCCTGAATTCTCACTACTGAATTTCTCTTGGCCTAATGGTGGAGGCCAAACAACAGCTTTTCCAGAAAGCTGGGAAGTCTCAGATGATTGTGAACCATCCCAGACTGGACGATTGTTTGTGAATTTCCCTCGACCTGATGGTGGAGGTTGTACTGTGTTTTTTCCATGAGAGATAGTGGTGTCATTTAATTGTGTTTCTTCCCACCCTGGATTCTCACTAGTGAATTTTCCTTGGCTTGCAGGAGGGGGCCAAACAATAGATTTCCCATGGAAATGGAAAACCTCAGCTGATTGTGAACCTTCTGATACTGGATTCTCAGAAGAGAATTTCCCTCTGTTTGATGTTGGGGGCCAGAGTGCAGCTTTTCTATAAGCTAGGGTTGTCTTAACTGGTTGTGAACCTTCCCACACTGTACTCTCACGATTGAATTTTCCTCGAGCCAATGGTGGGTGCTGCATATTAGGTTTCCCATGGGACAGGGGAGTCTCAGATGGTTTTGATGTTCCCCACATTGGATTTTCATGGATGAATTTTCCTCGGATCAATGATGGGTGCTGGACACCAGGTTTTTCATGGGAGAGCAAGATCTCATATGGTTCTGTGCCTTCCCAGATTGTGTTCTCAGATGTAAATTTGCCTTGGTTTGATGGTGTGTGTTGAATGGCAGCTTTTCCCTGAGGGAGTGGAGTCTCACTTGGTTGTGATCCTTCCCACATTGTACTTTCATGGATGAATTTTCCCCTGCCCAACGATAGGGGAGGGACACCAGCTTTTCCATGGGACAGACTAATCTTATTTGGCTGTGAGTCTTCCCAGATTTTATTCTCACTGGTATATTTTCCTCGGCCTAATGGTATCTTCTGAATGATGGCTTTTGCTCGAGGAATAACACTCTCAGATTGATGGGAGCCTTCCCAAAATTTTTCTCGGCTTGGCAGTGGGGGCCAGACTGTAGCTTTTCTGTGGGGAAGGGGAGAATCAGTGGACTGTGAGTTTTCATAGCCTGGACTCTCATTAGTGAATTTCCTTCGACCTGATGGTATCAGGTGGATGACAGCTTTTCCTCGGGGTGAGGGTGTGTTGGTTTGTTCTATACCTTCACAGGCTAAACTCCCCTGGGTATATTTATCATGATCTGATGGTGGAGGCCACATGGCAGCTTTTCCATGAGGAACAGGAATCTCAGCTGAATGGGAACTTTCACACACTTGACTTTCAGAGGGGAATTTCTGTTGGCCTGGCTGTCTTTGTAAGAAATTGACGTGGGAGATAGGCTTTTCATTTTCCTTCCATGTGCAATGTGGACAGTTACTCTGAGGTAATGGTGCATGACTCTTGAAATTTTGATGGGGAAGCATTGTTCTTCAAGGTATATCCTGAAAATGGAAAGAAACCCACAATATTTAAAGGGTCATTTCTTCATTTTCCTCTACCCCCTCTTCTTACCATATGCATCCTTTGTATCCTCCTGTGGTATAAACAACAAGACAAAATTGTTTGCTAAACACACTGGAATATTTGTGAAGTTGTTAGTTTTTATATGAATTATTTGATTCAGGAAGAAAACTATAACCATATTCTAATCTCTTTAGCCTTCTGGGTACCACTATTTCTCCTCAAGTATATCATATGCAAACTAAAAGCTTTAATTAAAATCAAGTTTAAGGGTGTTGGGGGGTAAGAGGAAGATTCAGGAGCTAGTAGGATAAGATTTATACTATCACAGGCCAAGATTAAAGAGTCAGTCTAAGAAAGCCTCTATTACTTAGTCCTAGTCATTCTAACTTTGCCTGTTATCTGATATGATTTCAATTATAGGTCTGCCACTTATGAGAAGACCTCACAACACATTTATGGACATAATTTTCTTGTTTATAAAATGAGGGATTTGAACTTGATGACCACTAAAGTTTTTTCCAGCTCCAAAACTATGATCCTGTAATTGTAATCTCTTAATTTCTTTTCATTCGTTCCTTCTTAGAGTGTTCACTGAAACCTGGCTTTTTCTTCAAGTCAATAAATCTCCTGTCATCTTCTGTAAGGCTGGCTATACTTTCTCTCATATTCATAGAAAGAGGGGAGAAGTTGGCATATTCCTTGCTCCCCATTGACCCTTTCAGATCCTTTCTTAGCCATCAGCACCTAGCAAACATCTTTAAAGTCTTCTTTATCCTTTCTAGATCTATATTGTTCTCATCTGTGGACTTCCCTCAGATACTCTCATTTTTCCCTCATCAAATTCAGAAAAAGTGGCCCTACTACTGCCACTGACAACAGTTTATGTGTCCCAGATATTGTGATTGGTTTTTGCTTCTGTGACACGCCTTGTTTGTATATTCTGCTGTCCTAATGGCTCTGACCATCCTAGCTAGTATAGGTTATTACCCCATATGTAGATTATTATTATCAACACTAGCAACTGGTCTTCTAGCCTGCTCAATCCTCTTTAGAATATCCCACCAGATCAACATTCAAGTGACTCAACTGCCTTAAAAACCATTGGTGACTCCACACTGACAACTCTATTCTCAAAATCAATCTCTCTCTGTCTCTGTCTCTCTCTCTTTCTGTCCCTCTCTCTGTCTCTCTGTCTTTGTCTCTCTCTCTCTCTGTCTCTCTCTCTGTCTCTCTGTATGTATGTATGTATATATATATACATATATGTACATATATGTATATATATGTTATGTGATCCTTATGATAAGTCCATGAGAAATATTAAAAGTATTATATGTTAGTTAAGGAAACTAGACTCAGAGAATTTAAGTTAGAAACATACCTGTGTCTTTTCCAACCTTATGTTTAGTGTTCTTTTGACTACACCGTAGCCTTTCTTCTGAAGGCACTATGTTCTTTAACATGACATGACACTGTCTCCCTTTGCTCCCTTGTCAGACATTTCTACTCATCGTGCCCTTGCCCCACCCCCAACATTGTATCTGTATATCCTAATCCCTGGACATAGAATTTGCATATTCTTATTTGGAACATTTGCAAGAATCATATTTATTACCCAAAATACATCCTTAACTCCTCTTTTCCAATTGTCTAAATGATAGCCATCCTTTAAAGCTTGCCCTTAAGTTTCTACAAAACCTTCTCATACCAACACTGACCACAAAGATTTCTCAGTATTCTGAGCTCATATACTTATGGTGTGGACCATATATTTGCCAGTAATTCATTCATTTAACAAGTATATGTATATATACACACACACACACACACACACACACACACACAGTCATATGGACCAGGTACAATTTATCGACCTTTCATAGGATCATCACTTAAGAATTGAAAAGAAACTTGGAGACTCACTAGTATAACTTCATTGTTTCACAGATAAAAATGAAACAAAACAAATAAATAAAAAATTCTGAGGCCCAGAGAGATAGCATAACTTGCTCAAAGTCACACAAAAGATAAATTGAAGCACCAAAATCTTTCACTTCTAGGAGCTTAAGGTATAGTTATTGTCATATGACATAGTCATAAGCTTAATACAAATTAGAATAGAAGAAAATTAATGAGGGCATAACATATAATCAAATTTCTATCACATACTACTTTGTTCTATTAGAATTTTTTTTCTATATTGTTGGCTTATCAAATCAATTAATTAATAAATATTTAATAAATATCTACTTTCTCCCAGGCACTGTGGTAGGCCCTGAGGATAAAAAGCCCAAAATAAAATTGTCACCACCCTCAAGGAACTAACATTGCATTAGAGAAAGGCAATATTTACCCAAATAAGAACATACAGAATAAATGCAAAGTCATTTCAAGGCAGGGTCAAGAAGCTGGGGAATCAGAAATAACTCTTGGGACTGAAATCCTCCTCCTATGGACAGAGGTAATAGTAATCGTAGTACTTAACATGCTGAATGAGGCATATATTTTCAGACATAACCAGTATGGGAATTTGTTCCCCTTGACTATACAAATGTGATGGCATGACTTTGATTTCCTTTCCTTTTTTTTTCTTGGAGTTGGGGTTGATAGGATGTCCAGAGGCTGCAGGAATAGGACAATTACAAAAGAAGAAAAGAAGATTCTGAAGACCATTTTGTAAGTGTAGAAAATAAAGACAGAAAGAAAGCTGGAAAGAAGCAAAAACTAGGAGAACAATATTGGAAGCTATAGGTTGAACTTAAAACATAGTTTATACAAACCTGTAAATATGAGTATATATGTATATGTATATGTATGTGTGTGTGCATGTTTGTATAGTTTATATGACAGATGGAGCAGTGGAGGGTCTACCAGGCCTGGAGATATGAAGACTCATGTTTCTGAGGTTAAATCTGTGTTCAGACACTTATTAACTATGTGACCCTGGGCGAGTCACTTAACCCTTTTTGTTTCAATTTCCTCATCTATAAAATGAGCCATAGAAGGAAATGGCAAACCACTACAATATCTTTGCAAACAAACCCCAAATTGGGCCATGAAGAAACAGGACAACAACAACTCTCATACACATACATACACAATGCATGTATGTTTATATACACATACATGTACATTTATATGTACACATACATATAATACACGTGTGTATTATGTATTTGTATATATGTGCAATAGAGATCTTGTTTCATATATGATTTTTTCTTTTCTACTATGTATATGAAATGATCCACACACACAAACCCTATGAGGGATGTTTGTTAAGTAAGTGCAGAAGGAATATCCTCATATATGAGATGGTGGTATTTGTACTGAGCTTTGAATTCAGCTAGGGATTCCAATAGGTGGAGGTAAAGACAGTGTGTATTCCCAGTGTTGGGAACAGAGTGTACAGAGCTATAGAGACAAAATGGAATGCCATTTGTAAGGAACAGGAAGGAGCATTTGACTATATAAGTCCCTTGGAAGGAGGCTAAAGAGAGAAAATCAAATTAAAGCAATTCTTGAGGTACCACCTTCACAGATATCCAATTGACTGATATGACAAAAAAGGAAAAAGATAAATGTTGACGATGTGGGAAAATTGGAATATTAATGCATTGTTGATGTGGTTTTTAACTGATCTAACCATTCTTGAGAACAATTTGGAACTAAGCCCAGAGGGCTATATAATCGCATACCCTTTGATCCAGCAAAACCACTACTAGGTCTGTATCCCAAAGAGATAATTAAAAAAAAAAGGGGGAAAAGGACCCACTGTACAAAACTATTTATAGCAACTCTTTTATGATGACAAAGAATTGGAAAGTAAGGGGGTGCCCATCAATTGGAGAATTGCTGAAGAAATTGTGGTATATGAATGTAATGAAATACTATTGTGCTATAAGAAATTATGAGCACACAGATTTTAGAATAACCCGGAAAGAGTTACTGAAGCTGAGAGAAATGAGTAGAAACAGGAGAAAATTGTACACAGTAGCAGCAACATTGTGTGATGATCAGCTTTGAAAGATTTAGTTAGTCTGAGCAATACAGTATCTAAGTCAATTTCAAAAGACTAATGATGGAAAATGCTATCCACATCCAAAGAAAGAACTATGGAATCTGAATGCAAATCAAAGCATTACTATTTTATCTCTTTTTTTCTTTCTCATGGTTTACCCTTTTATTCTGATTCTTCTTTCACAACATGACTAATGAGCAAATATATTTAATATGATTTTACGGATAGCCTATATCAGATTGCTTACCATCTTGGGAAAAGGGTATGAGTGGGAGGGGGGAGGGCTGAAGGAGGGAGAAAAAAATGTGGGACTCAAAATCTTATCAAAGTGAATGTTGAAAACTATATTTATATGAATGGTAAAAATTAAAATAATAAGTGATAAAAATAAAAAAAATAGAAGAGAGGATATATGTTGCAGAGAAGTGATACACCTGATATTTAGCACCTCGTTAGCTGGTCCTCAAATGTTTGGTGATTACTTCACATCTCTCAAGTCTTTAATCTATTCATCACCAGATGCCAATTTTATATTTCTAAACCACGGACCTGACAATGTTGTCCCCTCATTCAAGAAGTTTCAGGATAAAATACAAACTCCAATTTAACGTTTTAAACATTTTTGCAATTTGGGCTAAACTATATTTCTGGTCTGATATGACATTATCCCTCCCTCATACATTCTATGTTTCAACCAAATTACTCTAATTGTGCTTCTTCATACTTGACCTTCCATCTCCCACCTCCATGACATTATCAAGGCTGTCTCACAACTGGAATATTCTCTCTCCATAATCTTACTCTTGGAATCACAAACTCCCTTCAAATTTCAGTTCAAGGGCTATTTTCTATATGATACCTTTCCTCCATCCCTAACCTCATGTTAATGATCTCCTCATTCTACCCTCAAATTACTTTCTATTTATTTCCTATATATTTTTATCTATTCACACACATATGTACACACATTCATACATATATATGTACCTACATGTACATATACATAACATACATATATAGTTCTCAATTCCACCCTGGCTTACATTATAATGTGGGCAAGAAATAGTTATTGTTTTCACTCATATCACCAGTATCTGGCATAGGGACTTATACACTGTAGGTACTTAATAAATGCTTCTTGAATTAAATTAAATGACATTGAATTGACTAGCTCATATGTAACTCAAATTTTGAAAAGTTTTGATGTGCCTTTTATGGACATCAATACATATATGTTCATAGAAAATCCTAGGCTAAAGCTTAAAGGTAACTGGGTAATTGAGTAGTGTCCTCTTGTCTTATATATGAGGAATGTGGTATAGAAACAACTTGTCTAAGGCCAAACAAGTAATAAATATTTAAACTGAACTGAAACTCAGGTCCTCTGACTACAGAGTCAGACTCTTTCCAAAATTGGGCCTCTCTTGGCCTGTGGTTAGCTTTTTTTGCTTTTCAAAGGTCTTATAAATTTAGGACCTCTAGATGCTGGCAACTGTGCAAGCTGGCATGACTGCTCTCAACACAGTTCACACAACTCCTTCCTCACAGACAAGTTGTTTGCATATTTCCTATATAAGCATTCAACTAAACACCAATTGGTGTTTAGTTTGAAGACAATTAAATAAACATCATGCATTAAAATGAAAAAATAGACCAATAAGGTAATTATTTTGAATGTGGAAATGACTGCTTTATCAAATCCCAGTAGTACTTGATACAACTCAGTCTCTTCAGAGAAAGTACACAAATAAATATTTTAGAGATGGGCAGTGTTAAAGTTCATCAGAAGGACAACAAAATATATGAGTATATACACGAGTGCACAACACACAAACATAGAAGTGTCAGGCAGAAGTAGAGACTGCACATTTAGGTAAAAGGATTTCTAAGAAATGGAGACATAACAGTAAAATACCTTTCCCAGAGTCCTATTCCATCACTCTTGCCGACTTGTATTGCAGCTTCTAAGTATGCAGGAAGAGATATTCAAGGAACCTCTAAACAACTAAGTTCTTGGGAACAGCAAGGTCCCAAAGAGAAATAAACTCTAGAAGACAGTGAACCCTCTCAGAGCCTTTTTCAAATTATCCTTTGCGAATCAAGGGAATACTTTCCAAGGGGCTGCCTATTTTATACAACTAGCCCTACCTCTCCTCATTTTTTAAAAGTCCTGATAAACCTTGAAAAATATACAAAATATTATTGGCATTCCATCTTTGCTTTCCCATGGTAGGATATAATAAAAAATATCCATTGTTGCCTCATCTCTTTGCTACATAGGCTTGACCTTGTAAACAGTTGTTTCTTTTCTGTGTAACTGCAAGAAAAAAAATTCTTTTAGATCAGTCATGTATCTCATTTAAGGAATTTTAAAAAAAACTTTAAGAGAAGGATACAATATTTAGATTAAGGAATTAAAAAAAAAACTTTGAGAGAAGGATACAATATTTAGATTCTGCTGTGTCAGTTTCTGACCCATATTATTTGACATCCAGAAATGTTTATTATTGATGATTAAATATAATATACCATGCTGGCACTGTGGATAGACCATGAGACAGTGTTATATAATGGAAAGAGCACTGAATGCCATGTCTAGAGAGACTCATGTTGAAATTCTGAGACTCACTAGTTAATCCTACAAATATCGCTTCAACTCTCTGAGCCTTAATTTTACACATCTGTAAAATCAAATCAGTCAGAACACTTGTAGTCCCTACCTCACAGGGTAGTTATAAAGATCAAATGATGTAATGCCTATAAAGGACATTAGCCTTCAAGTACTTAGCAAACAGCAGCTATTATTTAAGTGATAACATAGAGTTCATTAGACATAACATACTACCTCTTCAATTTCTCCGCATCTATCCCAGTCTCTCCACTTACTTGGCCACCACACAAGTTCAGGTCCATATCACCTGAACCAAGATTTTCATGACATTTCACCTATAGAATGTTAATAGTTTCCCAATAATTCTCCCTGCCTGAAGTGTCTTCCTCCTTCAGGTATCCTCCATATAGCTTCCAAAATGATTTTCCTAAATTATAGTCTTGACCTTTACTCATAAACTTCAATGGCTCCCTATTGCTTCTAGAATGCCATTATTCATCTTTTAAATGCCTGAAAAACTTGGACCCAACCTTTAACTTAATGTACAGAAGGAATTAGGCCTACATGTAGAGCACATGTAGGGAGGGATTAGGTATAACTCAAGACTCCTGGCTGTGAAAGGCCTTTGCTTCCTTCATGGAGACCTTGTGACATTGCTCTGAGGCATAGTTCTTTTCAGGGATCTAAGAAACAGTACATTTCTAGAGTCCATAATCCTCTCTGTCTTGGAGAGGTATAATCCCTGAAGTTTACACCATCTTCATAGGCCTTTACTTCATTTTACATCTGCAGGAAAATATTGTTTTAAGTCACTTTCTAGTCAAATCAGTTTTTCGCTCCTAACGTCAGTGAGAACTTTAATGGCTCTGATGATCATCTGAGCACTCCTCTCTAGAATACTCATTTGTCTAAGATCAGGAAAGAATAAATGCAAAAGAAACAGAGGCAACCTGCACTCATAGACACGAGGTGGTGGGGTAGGAAATAGAGTAATCATCTTCCCTGTTACCTGTCCCACCCCCTCTCCCCCCACCCCCGCCAGCAGTTTCTAATATTTATGCCTCACTATCAGAAAGAAATAGAAACTTAGAGATTGATGGGGTCTTGTTTGTATGTGAACTTATTTCCAGCTAAGCACATCATGAGTCACCTGTCCCTCCACATTCTCAGGGAAAAGAACCTTTGTGTTCTTTGTGTTCACGGTAAGAGCCTCTCGGTCATACGTGACTGGAAATGAACTCCTGCCAAACTTCCACATTTTGCATTGGAACCACGCAGGGAATACCTGCTTATACTCTGTATAACCCACCAGAAAGGAAAAGTCCAATCATGTTCTAAAAACTGGACTCCCATTGCACCAAAATTTTCAGTTCATACAACATGTCTTCATGAATTCAAGTCGTCAAAGTGATCATATGTCTTCATAGTACTTAGTCCACTATATTTTGATCTTCTTACTCTTAAAAAGAGCATAAGAGTTGGATTTGTGATTGATCAGGTGGAGGATATCCTTTTTCAATGGAAGAAAATTGTGCTTTCTGAATGAAGTTCTATCAAAACTATTTACCAAGGACGAATCCCAGTGCCTTACACTCAAGGCCTCTCACAATCTGCTACCACCTTACCTTTCTGACATCATTTCCTTTTGCTCTCTTAAATGCATTATAGGATACTTTGTAAAACTAAACTGCTCTATAACATCTGACCTCACCTTTACTCTTTTGCCTTTTTATACCCTTGCTCCGAAGAGCCTTCAGTTTAGAGACAGAGGACAAAGGTTTAAATCCAGGTCCAACCACCTACAGGCTGCATGACCTAAGACAAGTCATTCAACTTCTCTGCCCTTAATATCCTCATTTGTGAATTGGGGGGAATAGAATAGAAGACCTCTTTTTTCTCTTGCAGCTCTAAAGCTGTGAAACTAAGAACCATTTTCTCCTATATGTCAATTTTGTCTTCCTCTCTCTTTTTTTTTTCATCTCTCTAATTCTTATTCATCCTTTAAAGCTCAACTATTCCCTAGGAAGGGCAGCTAGGTGGCACAGCAAATATAACACTGGGTTTGGAACCAGAAAAATTTATCTTTTTGAGTTCAAATCCAGCCTCAGGCATTAACTAGCTGTGTGACCTTAGACAAATAGCTTAGTCTTGTTTCCCTCAGTTTCTCATCTAGAAAAGGAAATGCCAAACCCCTCCAGTATCTCTGCCAAGAAAACTCCAACTGGGTTTATGGAGAGTCAGACGACTGAAAAATGACTTAACAGCACACCTTAGAAAACTTCCAGATGGCAATGACAAAATTCTCCCTCAATACACACATTTATCATATACTCATTTGTTCAACATATCTTTAATGCACTTATAATTACTATTATGAATTTTATTGAACCACACTTGTATTTTATCCTTCTATCAAACTACATCCCCATGAGGACAGGAATTGCATCTTATTTCAAAAGTGTATCTCTTGCAATGCCTAACCTTGCACTGCAAACATTAATGAATTTTTTGGGGATGGGTTTGCTTCATGAGAAACATGCCAATAACATCTATGAATATATATTTTTAAACACACATGCCAAGAGAGAGCAGAATCAGACCCAAGCAAATGATACATTGGAAAGATTATTGGAGTTAGAGATGATCAGAGATTGAACTCTGGCTTTGTCATTTGCTGCCTGTATGACCAAGGGTGGTAACTTCCCTCTAGCCCTGTTTCCTCATCTCTAAAATATGAATTTCTCAGATTTTTCATGGAACTAAATCCCATGATCCCATTACTTTACTTCTGCCCATACTTTCTTACTATATCTACCAAATTCATTACATTCTAATCTTATTTCTTGAAGTGTAGTATAATAGGTCAAGACAAGGATCTAAGACAATTCCAAAGGAACCATGATGAAAAATCTTATCTACCTCCAAAGAGAGAACTGATGAATGCTGAGTTTTTTCTTTATTTATTTTTCTAGATAACTGCTCCCCTCCCCATGCTCATATGCAAATATGTCTTCACATGTATAATCAAAATCATTGCTTTCCATCTCAATGGGTGGGAGAAGGACTGGAAAGAATTTAGAATTAAATGTTATTTTTTTAATTAAAAAGAGTGAAGGAAAATCACATTCATACACACTTCCCAAATCAAAGAGCACAAGATCTCATTTACTACTTTTGTCAAGTAAATGAACAGTGTTTTAGTAAAACCAAAACCCTTTGAGTTGGTCAACTCTGTTGGGACATAAAAATTGTGGGAGAGCTTATTGATAATTGTGAGAAGTTGATTCTAATTTTTTTAACACTGAAAACCATACAACTGTGGTGTATGGCTTTTATATTACTGCAAGACTCCACAGCATCCAGGTCATTCTGCACTTCGTTTCATTCTGCAATAAACCAAAAAATTAATAACTTTTCATTCCACATGCACAGGGAAAATGACAGAAGTAAATTGGCAAATGCAAAACTTGGCCCCAAATTCTTTGTGAGTATGTGGGTATTTTTTTTTCAATAAACAAGCATTAGTTTTCCATGGATACTTGACAGGCAAATCTTCCTGGCTTCCCAGTTCAGTAAGGGGTATTTACTGAGCAGTCATGAAGTCTGCCTCTGGACTGAGCTAAAGCTTGGTATTGGGTATACTAAAGTGAAAGAAACATTTAAAATGGCATATATTTTTGGATTTAGCTGCTCTGATTAAAATTTCAGGTATTACCCACACATTTAGTGGGGTTTCAGAAGTAAGGAAAAAATGTTAATTACCAGACTCATAGTGGTTGAAAATGGGGAATAAGACATTCACTAGTTTCCAGGCCATTGGTTCAGGTATAATCCATGAGTAGTCTTGCTTTTTTTTTTTTTTTTTTTTGCTTTTTTTAAGGGGTAGTAAAAGGGGAAGAGGTAAGAGGGGGAGAACATGAAGCTGAACCAGAATTCTACTTTTACTGTGTAATTTATAAACAAAGTTCTTGGCATGCAAATTATAACTTGTCCAGAAACCTTCCCTTCCTCATTAAAGCTTGTGGAAAGTTGGTAAGGGCTGAATAATTAATACCATGCTGGCATATTCCTCAGGTAAGTGAATTATTGCCAGATTAGACACCAAATTTGGAAGAATTAACTATCTCTCAAGAAAAGGAAGGTTTGGGGTTATTAATGATAACTGAGATTCTCTAGACTATGCCTTCCTGGTTGCTCATGAACAAAAGCTCTAGTTCTACCTTGGCTACAGCTGTGGCTTTTATCCCCAAAAAATAAAGTCCAGAGTTGAGAGGTAACCCATAATATGATCAAGAAGAAGGATCGCTTACTCTGAAGCAATAGGACCTGGATTAAAATTCTGTGCCTATTGCTTACTACCTATGTTATGGTGGACAAAGGCTTTCTCTTCTCTTAGCCTTGGTTTCTTTTTCTGTAAAATAAGGAGGACTTGACAGATTTTTGGTCCCTTCCTTATTTAGGCCTATGGTCCTAAACTTCACTTGAAAGAAGTAAGATGAAAAGGTTTCTGATTTGGGAATCAGAAGGCACAGGTTTGAAACTTAACATTGCTATTTATCATTCTATTTACTGCAGTAGAGATAGCTAGAGGGTACAGGGAATAGAGTTCTGGGCTTGGAGTTAGAAAGACCAGAGTTCAAACTAGCCTCAGATACTTCCTTAGTCATGTGACCCTGGGCAATTCACTTAACTTCTGCTTGCCTCAAGTTCCCTCATCTATAAATTGGGGATAATAATAGTACTTACCTCTTGTTGACTTGCTATGAGGAGCAAATGAAATAATTTTAAAGTGCTTTGCACTTAGTAAGTGCTATATAAATGTTAGTTCTTATTATTAAATTGATATATTTTAAAAGTAATATAAAAACCTTAAGTTGCTACATAAATGTGAGTTATTATTGTTGCTACTATTATTATGAGCATTTTAAATAAGTGAACCTGGAGAATTGGAGAAGGTGTGGAGCCATGATAGTTGTCTGCAAAATATTTGAAGAGATGACATGTCAAGTAGGAGTAAATTTGCTCAGTTTGACTCTAGAAATTACTAAGCCTGATGTGCAGAAATTATAAATTATCAGATTTCAGCTCAATACAGGAAGTATTATTAAAATAAGTACTAACAATAGAACTGCCTGAATTTTACTTATACCACTAAGTTCCTCATTCCAAAAAAATTTTTTTTCAAGCACAGGCTATAAAGTAGTGACCTCCCTGTTACTAGAAAAAGAGACAATATTACATGAAATATAAGACTAGTAGGGAAGAGGTCTTGCTTTGGACAGAAACTCTGACATATAAGCTGTCTATTCTTGAACAAGTCAATTTCCTTCTTTCAGCCTTGATTTTTCTTTTTCTTTTCCATTTTGAAAAATTACAGTTTTGGATTAGATTCCTAATAGGTCTAAAACCTATAACATGGTCAGTGATGGAGTTTGTATTCTCCTCACAGCAGGAATATTCATAAAATCATAGCTTTACAATTTTATAGGTCATCTCTTCCAAGCCCTCACTAATGATAAAATTAAGCCCAGAAAAATAGACTTTTCAAATTTAACAGAAATTATAAACTGTCCAAGACCCAAACCCATATATTCTGAATCTACATCCAGAATTCTTGGGTGGCTTAATAGAGTCTAGGGACTGGACTCTGAAAGATCTGAAGTCAATATCACTTCTGACATTTCCTAGCTGTCTGCTAATTTTTTTTTTTTCATCTGTGAATGGGGAATAACAATAACACCTCTATCCCAGGGCTGTTGTGAGGATAAAAGGGGAAAAAATAATAAAGTGCTTTGCAAACCTTAAAGCACTTTGTAAATACTAATCAATAATAGTTGCAACAGTAATCATAATCTTTTAATCATTATTGCCATTTTATAGTGAACAGTCTAAAACCCTTCCATGTCTAAAACTCGAGTGTCCAACTGTTCTGCCCCGCATCAATTTATATTACAATATACCTTTAACCTCAGCACCTCAGAGACCCAGATCACAATTTTTGAAATTCTATTTTCTGATCCCAACTTCCTATACTCCCTCCTCCCCCATTCTCACATTATCTAATTGTTGTCCTTTATCATGACCATTGGTTTCTTGATGCTTCTTTTTTGCTCTAATTCAACTTCCATAGTTTGGTGGGACTTCTGGCCTTAACCTCAAGGTTAATTTAATGATTTACAAGTACCACCTCCACATCCAGAATTCACTTATCTACCCATTCACACACTCAGTATAGAAAGGGGAAATGCTTGTAAACCTTAAAGCATACAAAAAATTTTGAGTTTTCTTTTGAAGTCTTGCCTTCTGTGAAAGGCTGGATCAGATAAATCTTAAGATCTTTCTAAGATTCTGGGACATTTTCTGACCCTGGGATCTCCTTTCTCTGCTACTCGATGACCTGAGCCAGACTTTGTCACTGAAGTCTTTGGGCTGGGCAGGACCAGAAAAAGAAATCCCCAAGGCTGTCTGACAAGCCTGGAATTCAAAGTGAAGCTAATCCTTGGAATTTTGTGTTTCTGGTCCCCATTTAGTAACCCCAGGGGCTCTTTGCCTTCTCTTCCATATCTTCCTCTCTCCTTTGTCTTCTCAAAATCCTAGAGAATACATGTCAAGGGCACCTGACCAGGGGAGACGCTGTAGCCTGAAGTTAAGAAACAGTTTGTCTTGCAAAAGTCACAAAGATGCAAACTCTGTCCTTGGCTTTTCTAACACTATGTTCAAACCAAAGGCATGACCATCCACCCTAAATACCTTTGTTTCCAGAATTGATAACAAGGAACAAGAGTGAATAACAGTTAAGTGTCCTTCCTTTCACCTCTCCCCCATCTGACTAAAAGTGAAAGGGACCAGAAAGGTAACCCAGTTTTCAAGAGGAGAAAAAGAGAAAACTGTGCAATACTGCACAGAAGGCAGGTTCAGGGCTGTCCTATTGTTCACCTCAGTGCCTCATTCAAGGCTCAAAGGCAGGCATCCTGGCATTGCTGTGGGCACCACCCTGGCACCAATCAGGGCCTACCCCTCTCCTAGTCTCCTCCATTGTTCCAAGCACTGCCCCAAACAATACCTACCCTTCTCCCCACCACCCCAGCACTAAACCCATTGTCTCCAGTGCTTAGCACTTGAAAAGAGTAAATGCTTATTGATTGATTTTGAAAATCAGTCTCTGTACCCAAACTGATAGGATTCTATCTGACTGTTAGAGACTGATAAAAGATAGGTTGTGGACAGGGAGAGACCAAAGTGGACTTCTGTGGAAAGCTACTTGGGAGGTAAATCTTGAGCTGGAGCTCTTGGGGATCCAGGGCTGGAGGAGGCTCAGTGTTAAAAAGAAAGGCTAAGCGTTCTTGGTGCCAGGGCTTCTGGACTGACAAACACCAATCACACTCTGGTCTGAACCACCTGGATGATGTTTTAGCCTCAGTTGAGTAAGCTGGGGCAGCTCCTACAGAAGGTAGAATCTCGCTCTCCTAGCTTCCATCTCAATGCATCTTTGAGATAACCCCTGGCAATCTTCCCCTAACCCCTCTGTAGGAACTGCCTCAGTCATCACCAGCCACAGCACTGATTCGGGCTGGGCCACTCACTTCATCACTGTAAAATAAGGATAATAATAGCATATATCTCCCTGTGTTGTTCTTAGGATAAAATAAAATATTTTGAAGTGCTTTGCTAACCTTAAAGCTCTTTATAAATGCCAGCTTTTCATTGTTATCATTATCATTTCCCTGAAAGTATTTCTTTTTATCATTTCTTACAGTACATAATATTCCATTGCATCCATATATGTTGATATTTTGGTCAATCGTTTTCTAGTCGATGTGCATATAAGACTTTCCCCTTCTCTTTTATTGGTCACTTTGCAGTAGAGATCTATTAAACATTAATTTCTATATATACCCACTCCCCTACTCACTGACTTTTACTTGCAAGATAAAAAAAAAAAGGCAGTTGTGAAGTCAGTACTGACCATATCTGACAGAATGTGAAACATTCCACAGCCATAGTTCTCTACATCTCAAATGAAATGAAGGCAGAAAAATTTCATTTCATCTTTTCTCGAGGATCAAACTTGCATGCTTCACTCAATATAGATTTATTTTTCATATATCTATGAAGTTTTTTTTTTTCCAAATAGAATCTTACTTTGGAGAATATGGAGAAGACAAGCTTTTTTGTCTGTTAATTTGTTTGCTTTTTAATGAACCCTGCATCAAGCAGAACCTATGGTAAAACCTGTATAAAAGATTTTTGATAATGTGAATAATCAGCTCCTAAATTAACTTCTTGTCAGTTTGAACTTTCATATAGAATATTTACTTAAAATAGATATGGTACATTCAGTGGTAGAATGCTGGGTTTCCAAGAACTAGACCTAAGTTAATTCCTAGTCAAAGTAACATTCACTCCCCCACATTCCCAACCAGAGGCAACATGAGATAGCAAGAGACCTAGGTATGTGGTAGGAAGAATGGAACTTCTTTACATCCTACCTGTAGGACCTGGGCAAGATCCTTTCAAGTTCTAAACACTGGTGATTTGTCTCCCATTCTCTTAGCAAATCAGGCAGCTTTAGAGTACATTTGCTGAAATGTGCTATTTAAATCATTTCCAATTTCAGATTTGCAGCAATTGAACATCCATGGGCTTTGAAAAGGTACTCATCATATTTTTGAGGAATCCTACCATCTGCACCTTTAAAAACTGTTATTCTAGACTAAATAGCTTGTGAAAACTGCCTACTTTTGAAAAAATGATCAACAAAGTGCACATTTCCCTCTATATCCTGATTAATCTCCCAGCTGGTTTATTTAATTCATAAAATTATTGTAAAATTGTTCCTTGTTTTCAGTTTAATTCACCAAACATTTATTTTGCTGTTTACTATGCATGAGGCCCTGTTTTAAGGACTGGATTTACTAAAAAAAAAACAAAACAAAACATTCCCTGACCACAAGGATCTTACATTCTTCTTAGAGGCACAAAACACAAACATAAGAAAGTAAAAGATTATCTGAGGAAGGAAGGAACACTTATAATTAGAGGAATCAAGAAAGGTATTATGTAGAAGGCGATACCAGATGCATGCCTTGAAAGAGGATAAAAGGATTCTCAGAAGATGTAAAGATGAAGTCCATTCCAGGAATACAGGAGAGACATAGACAATGGAATACCAATTTGGAATAATAGTAAGGATGGCAGTTTGCCTAGAATGTAGAATGTAGCAAATGCTTTCCCTCCTTTCTTTTCTTTCTTCCTTCCTTCCTTTCTTTTTTCCTTCCCTTTTTCTTTCTGTTTCTCTGTCTTCCTTTCTTCATTTAGTTATTAATTTTGTGTCACTTAAAATGTTTAAGTGACATAATTTCTGGGCAATTTAGTCCTTTTATTAATAATGGCCACAGGTTTATTAATAAAAGGATAATCATTTGACTGTCTCTTTTAGACTAAAGACCCTTCATGATGGTGGGTTCTCAGTCTATATGCTCTTGGAATAGCAGGTGTTTCTCAGGGTGGCAATGGTTAAAAATTAATGAGAAAATGAATATTGCAATGAGAGGCTGGCCTATTTATTACAATAAGGATTTGTGGTATGGTGGCTTGGGTCACCCAAATCTTGGACAAAGAAATATCAGTTTCCGTATCACCTGTCTAACAAAAAAGAGAATCTACATTTTCCCAGAACTGAGTAAACGCAATGATCAGGAATCCATCTATTATCCTAAACCTAGAATTTCTTTTACTGTTTTTGATTTTGTTCTTTAATATGAGTATGTCTTTCAGAGATATTTCCCACATTGGTTGATTTCTGGCTGAAGAAGTAGAAAAGGGGGAAATCCTTGGTTCCAACATAATAATTAGCTATTAATACAAGAGAGAAATAATTATTTCTCTTATCCATTCATTTATTTTGAGTATGTATTTGTATATGTGTTAGGAGAGTTGTTGTGATTTGAAATGTCTATCCATAGGTTAGCGAACAATCATAAAGGGTGTTTTACTACCAAACTGAAGAGTTTTGTTTTATCCTGGAAGCAACATGGAGTCACTGAAGATTGTTGAGCAGTGGAGTGACATGGCCAGATCTTTGTGTAGTACAGAGGAAAGAGCAGAAGTTCCAGAATCAGTTCTGGGTTCAAATCTCATCTCTGATACAGAACAACCATAGGAACTTGGAAAAGTCTCTAATTACCCTTGGGCTCAGTTTCCCATCTCTAAAATGAGAGTGTTGGACTAGATGGTTTCTGAAGTTTGTGATTCTAAGATTATTTTATTAACAATTAGGCAGTCAAAGTAAAGTTCCAGAATCAAGGAATTCAATTTAGAGGCTATTGCCATAGCCCACAAAAGGGATGATGAGGGCATGCACTAGGGTTGTATTTGAGTGAATGGAGTAAAGAGAAGAAATTGGGGGGGAAACACTGTGAAAGTAGAATTGATTTGGCAACTGATTTACCAGTCATATGGTTCCAAAGTGATTAAAAAGTAAATAGTTAAACATAATTTCCATGAGTTTAATAGTGAAATGAATTAAAAGCAAGATGTCACTATTCCAGTTCTGTGCAAAGACGAGCATCTAAGATGAACTCATCAATGCATTTTCTGAAGTTCATATTTGCACACTAATCTTTCTAAAAGTGTGTGTATCTTTGCATATATGTATATATGTAAACATGTTTATATATACATATATATAGTTCAACAAACATTTTATATAAACGTTTACATTACTTGCTAAGCTAGTTACTGTGTGTGTGTGTGTGTGTGTGTGTGTGTGTGTGTGTGTGTATAAAGGGAGAGAGAGAATGTGTGTGTGTGTATAGATATAGATATCTACATATGTTATAGATTAGGGATAGATACAGACTAGCTCACTCAGTGTTGGGTTCTGGGGGAAATATTTTAAAAGTATAAAATTCTGATTTTACTTTCAGGAAGTTCTCAGTCTTATTAAAAACAAAATGTCAGACAAGGCATCATAAGAATTAGATTCAGATCCCAGTTCTGTCACCTCCAAGATGGGAATAGAACATGCTAAAGTGAGAATGGGTTGCTTTAAGAGTTAGCCTATTCAAAGAATTGGAAATTGAGGGAATGCCTACCAATTGGGGAGTGACTCGACAAATTGTGGTATATGAATACAGTTGAATCCTATAATTCCAGAAGAAATGATGAGCAGACAGATTTCAGAAAAGCTTGGAAAGATTTACAAGAACTGAAGCTGAATGAAATGAGAACCAGGAGAACATTGTATACAGTTACAGCAACATTGTGAGATGACCAATTTGGCTAGATTTAACTCTTCTCAGAAATGCAGTCTTCTAAGATAATTCCAAGAGACTCATGATGGAAAATGCTACCCTCCTCCAGAGAAATAACTATGGAGTCTGAATACAGTTTGAAGCATACTATTTGCTCTCTTATTTTTGTTTATTTTTTTCCTTTCTCATGTTTTTTCCCCTTTGTTCTGATTCTCCTTTCACAACATGACTAATGTGGAAATATGTTTAATATGATTATACATGTAGAGTCTATATCAGGTTGCATACTGTCTGAGGAAGGGGGAAGGAAGAGTGGGGGGAAATTTAGAATTCAAAAGTGAATGTTGAAAAGTAAAAAATCCGTTAATCTTTAAAAAGTTAGCCTATTTCCTATTCCTGAGGTTGGCAAATTCTCTTCCTTCATTGGAACTCAGTTTGCATACATATAAGATGACAGCGTTGGAAGAAGTAATCTCTAGGGTTCCTTCTAACTCATTTTATCATTCAAATATCAGAAAAAATATTAAATTTATGAGCAGCTAGGTGTCATAGTGGATAGAGAGCTGTGTCTGGAGTCAGGAAGATTTGAATTCAAATTCAACATTAGGTACTTACTAACTATTATCCTAAACAAGTCACTTAACCAGGTTCCTTCTGTTTCGTCATCTGTAAAATGAGCTGGAGAAGAAAATGGCAAACCAGTCATGTATTTCTGTCAAGGAAGCACCAAATTGAGGGGCAGCTAGGTGGTGCAGTGAATAGAGAACTGGCATTGGAGTCAGGAGAACCTGAATTCGATTTTGGCCTTAAACATTTAATACTTACTAGCCATATGACCTTGGGCAAATCACTTAACCGCAATTGTCCTGGCTTCCCCCCTCCAAAAAAGCAAAAAAATAAAATAAAATAAATAAACAGAAAACGCCAAATGACATCATGAAAAGTTGCACATGACCCAAAAACAACTTAACAACAAAAATTTAAATTATAAAGATCTTTTCTCTTAATCTGAGCCTTCCTTGCATGAAGGAGGTAGGCCTAGATCTTTCTCAATCCCTCCTTTCTTTGGATGATTGACTAGCTTTTGTCTCATCTCTCTCTAGTCATTCTACCATTTGATATCTCCATCTCAGTTGCTAAGCTATGCATTTGACTTAGTAAAGATTTATCTCTTATTATTAAAGCTATTTCCCCAAACGCATACTGGGATAAAAGGATATTTATCCTCTGCAGCTATCTCTATCCAATGTCCCAATAAACTTTTGACTCATTGGAGGAAAAGACTACTTTTTCTCTGACCTCCAATGATTGAATAGATCTTTCTAGGTCTTATTTAAGGAAGGGAATCAACATTTACATAGTGCATATGATCTGCTGGGCAGCTAGGTGGCATAGTAGATAGAGTGCTAGGTCTAGAGTCAGAATTACTCTTGTCCCTGAGTTCAAATCTGGCCTCAGAAGGAGATAGCAAACCCTTTCGATATCTTCTTTTTTTTTTTTTAATTAAACAAATGCTTTATTAACTTCTGGTTTACATCATTCATTTCCACCAGATTATGAGTTACATTTTCCCCCATTTTTTCCCTACCCACCATGCCAGAATGGCAGTCCCACCAGATATCCCCTCATCCAATCTGCCCTCTCCCATATCTTCTCCCATACCCCCTTCGACTTTGCCATTAGGGCAAGGTGAATCTCTGAGCCCCACTGCCTGGACATCTTATGAAACATTTAATTTTAAAACTTCGATTTTCAGATCCATTCCCTTTCTCCCCTGTCACCCACTCCCTCTGAGAAGATAAGCAATTCAGTATGTGTTGTTCATATATATCTATGCAAAACATTACCATAGTAGATGTATTGTAAAAGACTGCTTATATTTCCCTCCCACCTGTCTCACCTCCCACCCGGTCCATTCTCTACTTTGATCCTGTCCCTCTTTGATAGTGGGTACTTCTAACCTCCCCTCTCCCCAGAATGCCCTCCCCTCCATCATCCCCCCTCTCATCCTTTTCCCCTACTCAGGAGAGTGAATGAGGGTAAGATATTCCATTTAGTATGTATGTGATTCTTTCCTTGAGCCAACTTCAATGAGAATATGCTTTTGCCTTTTTGCCTTCCTGTTCTTCCCCTCCCCTGCAACTACTTCCCCTTGCCTCTTCTGCATGAGATAGTTTGCCTTACCCTGTCTCTCTCCATCTCCTCTTGCCACTTTCCTCTCTCACCTCTTGACTTCACCCCTTAAGAATCATCCCTTCCTTGGGGCGGCTAGGTGGCGCAGTGAGCAGAGAGCCAGCCCCAGAGCCAGAAGGACCCAAGCTTGGATCTGGCCCCAGACACCCAACACAGAAACAAAAACCCAGCCACGTGATCCTGGGCAAGTCACCCAACCCCAATTGCCCTCCAAAAAAAAATAATAATCATCCCTTCCCATCAAATTCAACCTGTGCCCTCTATCCATGTATACCTGTGAACATATGCCATTTACCCTTCTTCAATTATTTTCATAATGAGAAAGGTTTCATCAAACACAGTTATTGTTTGTCCATGTAGGACTGTAAATAGTCCAACTTTGATAAGTTCCTTTTGATTTCTTTTCCTTGATTACCTTCTCAAGCATCTCTTGTTTCTTGTGTCTGAATGTCAAATTTTCTATTCAACTCTGGTTTTTTCACCAAGAATGCTTGAAAGTCCTCTATTCCACTGAATGACCATATTTTCCCCTGAAACAAGATACTCAGTTTTGCTGGGTAGGTGACCCTTGGGTTCATTCCCAGCTCTTTTGCCCTCTGGAATATCATATTCCATGCCCTTCGATCCCTCAGTGTAGAAGCTGCCAGGTCCTGTGCTATTCTGATTGTGTTTCCACAATATTGAAATTGTTTCTTCCTGGCTGCTTGTAGTATTTTCTCCTTGATCTGGGGATTTTGGAACCTGGCTATAATATTCCTGGGAGTTTTCTTTTTGGGATCTTTTTCAGGAGGTGATCTGTGGATTCTTTCAACCTCTATTTTGCCCTCTGGATCTAAAACATCAGGGCAGTTTTCCTTGAGAATTTCTTGAAGGGTGATTTCTAGGTTCTTTCTTTGATCATGGCTTTCAGGTAGTCCAATAATTTTTAAATTGTCTCTCCTGGATCTATTTTCCAGGTCAGTGGTTTTTCCCATGAGATATTTCACATTGCCTTCTAATTTTTCATTTGTTTGGATCTGCTTAACAGCATCTTGATTTCTCATAAAGTCACTAGCTTCCATTTGCTCCAGTCTAACTCTGAAGGAATGAATCTCCTCAGTGAACTTTTGAGATTCTTTTTCCATCTGGCAAATTCGACTTTTTAAGGCATTCTTCTCCTCATTGCCTTTCTGAGCCTCTTTTGCCATTTGAGTTAGTCTATTTTTTAAGGTGTTATTTTCCTCAGTCAGGCTGTTGACTGTCATTTCATACTTTTCTTGCATCTTTTTCATTTCTCTTCCCAAATTTCCCCCCACTTCTCTTATCTGCTTCTTAAGGTCCTCTATGGCCTGTAGCCAGCTTGTATTTTCATTTGGGGCTTTTGGTGCAGGAGTTCTGACCTCACAGTCCTCCTCCATGCTTCGAGCCTCTTTGCCCCTAAAATAGGAGTCCAATGTTGAACTTTTCTGTTTATTTTGTTTCATCTGCCTAGGCATATTGCCACTCAATTACTTGATTTTTGGGCTTGTTGCCACAGTAGGACTCTGCCACCAGACAGGGGAGCTTCCGCCCAAACGTGGGGGTCTTCACAACTTCCGCCAGTTGGGTGGCCTCTGTAAAGCCTCCACCCACTCTGTCAAGTTGGATACCCACCCCAAACTTCCCCCCCCAGACCACAGTCCAGATCCAGGCAGTTTAAAGCAAAAGCGATTAACCCCCAAACTGATTGCTGGATCTTCCTACAGTTCACAGACCAGGAGCTAGAGCCACTACTGAGGCTGCAAAATGGCTTCTGTGCAGCTGTTTCTTCAGCAGCTTTTTGCCCCCAGAGGAGGAAGCCACGTGTTCCCCAAATACTGGTCCCAAAATCCATAGGGCACTAACCTCTCACTTTGTCCTAGGCATATCTGTTCTGATAATTCTGGAATCACCACAATTGCTGGTGTTCTGGGGTTCCACCAGCCGGCTGAAAGCCTGGCCGCCCTGGGGCTAAAACCTCCGACCTGGGCTCAGCTCTGCGGGCTGTGCTGTCAGTTCCCAGCGCACTGGGCTGCCTTCTCTCAGAGCGCTGCACTGGTTGCTCCCTGCAGGGCTGCTGGGCTGTCCTCAGCAGGAGGTTAGCTTCTCTGTGCCATTCTGTGGGTGCTGTGGCTCCAGAAGTTGTTCGGAGCTCCTTTTCACATTGTTTGAAATTTGTGTGGGGCAGAGCACACTGGAAATGCTGTTTCTACTCCGCCATCTTGGCTCCACCCCCTCAATATCTTCTTTATGCCCCCTTCTTTTTATTGGTATTAAAGCATAATGAGAAATATTTTATTTAAACAATTACCTCAATTTCCTACTTTAAAAAAATTCAAACTAATCATTCTAAAAATACCCATCTGTGCTGATGTCAAACAAGGAATCTAAGATCTTAAATATAGCAAATACAATTGCTAAGTAAAACTAGCAATAACCCTCATTGTCAATGAATATTTTTTACTAATGAATGATTTGATTGTTGGTCAATGCTGATTCCTTACCAAAAGTCTGTAATATTATCTTTAATAAAAATAACAGCTGGCATTTATGTAGTCCTTCCTTTCAATATCTTTGCCAAGAAAACCCCAAATGGGTTAGAAGAACCAAATAGGACTGAAAATTGACTGAAGAACAATAGAATATGCTATGTTAAGTACTTGACAAACATTATCTCATGTAATTCTCACAATGACCCCAAGAGAGAAAGGTGTTATAATTAACCTCATTTTAAAATTATTTTTTTATTTTTTTTTGCTTTTTGAAGGAGGAAGGCAGGGCAATCAGGGTTAAGTGACTTGCCCAAGGTTACACAGCTAGTAAGTGTGATCAAGTGTCTGAGACCGGATTTGAATTCAGGTCCTCCTGACTCCAGGGCCAGTGCTCTAAGCACTGTGCCACCTAGTTGCCCCATAATTAACCTCATTTTATAGTTGAGGGAACTGAGGCAAAGAAAATAAAATGATTTGCCTTGAGTCACACAGCTAGTAAATACTTGAGGCCAAGTTTGGACTCAGGTCTCCCTAACTTCAGAGCACTGCTTAACTTAGTTAGAAAACATAAAAACAGAGAAAAATATATCAGAGTATAGATTTATAGGATCAAAGATTTAGAGTTGCAAGGAACCTTAAAAAACAATTAATCTGACCTCCTTATTCTTGGGATAAAGTAATTGAGGCCTTGAGAGGCTTACTGACTTGGAGAGAAATACTAATTGGCAGAATTAGGATTCGAACTTAGTTCCTATTGCTTCCAAATTCAGTGATTTGTTTACAGTAATTCAAATCAATTCAACTTGCATTTATTGACTCCCCCATTCTGTAGGAGGCTTTTCCTTATCTCTTCCCACCAAAATATTTTCCTTCTGTGATTACCTCCTATTCACACTCTATGTATCTTGTATATATAGAGTTAATTCGCATCTTGTCTCACTCCTTTGAATGTGAGAACAGGGGCTATGTTATTGCCTTTTTTATATCTTTACTGCTTAGCACAGTGCCTGACACATAGTAAGAACATAATAAATTCTTGATGACTTTTCAGGGAATGATACAGTTGGTGGAATTGAAAGGTTAGATGCATCCTACACTCTGCCATCTAGTCAACTGGGCCTTCTTGTGCTTGCTCGCACAAAGCATCATCCCATCTCTGTGCCTTTGCATTGACCTATCCCTTATGGCTAGACTCCTTTCCCTCTTCACCTCTGCCATTGGAATCCCTACTTTCCTTCTTCATTCAGTTCAAATTCCACCTGATTGAGACTTGCAGGTCCCCTAGCTACTAAGGGGACTACTCTTCTCATCTTGTTTCTGCTTTTTTTATATTTTATTGTATATACCCATGCATGTGCATGTTAAAAAAAAGAACCTTGAGAACAGGGACAGCTTTGCTTATATATTTGTATCCTTAGAGCCTAATGCCATACCTAGAACACAGTAGGCATATAATAAATGCTTATTGATTAATAAATTGAATAATTTATCAATTACTTAACAACATATCAAGAAGACCTGGTGTAGAATCCTGCCTTTCATATTTAGTAGCATTTTCACCACAACAAAGTCACTTAAGTTATCTGAAAATCACTTTGCTCATCTATAATGTGAAGAGAATAACATCTTATATTACCTACCTCAAAGGGTCATTGTGCAGATCAAGTTAAACTATACACAATTATATGTGTGTATGTATGTATTGTGCACACCCACAAACACATAATATACATACATATGTATACACACACAGTTTACATATACCTATAGGTATACTTATATCTGTATATTAGATATATAATCTATATAGGTATATATATGTGTATATATAGATTATGTATATATATTAGATATATAATCTATATAGGTATATAGATATCTATATGTATTTATAGATATCACTCTGTATATATGTATATATAGATATCTCTGTATATATGTCAATTATGACAGGATGTGTTCTTTGTAAAGGGAGGATAGCGCTTTGGTATCCTTATATTGTGGAATTTGGCATCAAATTCCTGAAAGTATTGAAGTGAGGCATTACTGGACTTGAAATCTGAAGTCCATGACTTGTGATATTATTGAGATGACTACAGTCATTAATTCACAAAGCTATTTGCTACAAAACTTCGAGCAGAACTGTGAGTCTTTACATGATTTCTGTTTGATTAACATGCCAGGAATTTCATGTCATTGATGTGCTCAGTTGTAGAGCTAATTGAAGTGAGAAAATGTAGGACTAGTAACTTCTTGCATTTTTTATAATGAATGTCATTGCAACAACGCATTGGTGAAGAAGACAAAGGGAGGAAAAGTGGTAAAATGACCAACTGTCAATTGTACTCAAGACTAGTAGTCTCCAATATAATGATTTAAACATCATATCAGTGCTCTTGAGGATCTGATTCTTTTTTTTTTTTTTTAATTAATTTATTAGTTTAGTTTCAGTTGACAAGATTCAATTCCATAGTTCCTTGATTTTCAAATTTCCTTTACTTCCCTCCCCCCTCCCCTCATGACATCATATAGTACAGTATAGGGTCTGCAAATGCATTCATATTAAACATTATTCCAATTACAAAGGCATATTGTACTAGGTGGGATGAAAGATGGTAAGGAAGAAGTACAACCAAACAATGAGAAGAACAAGATCATTTAGTTTGCTTCCATCAGGATTCAGGCTCAGTTCTTTCTAGTTATATCTCTGGATGGCACATTTCTCACTTTCTTGAGTCATTCGGGATTAACTTATATCACTGCATTGCTGAAAAGAGTCCAGTCTGTCATAGTTGGTCGTCACAGATATGGTATGTCTGTGATTGTATACAAATTTCTTCTGATTCTACTCTTCTCGCTCAGCATCAGTTTGTATAAGTCTCTCCAGGTAATTATGAAATCCGTCACCTCCTCGTTTCTTATAGCACAATAAAATTCCATTACATTCATATACCACAACTTGTTTAGCCATTCCCCAATTGATGGGCACTCCTTTAGTTTCCAATTCTTTGCAACCACAAAAAGGGCTGCTAAAAATATTTTTGTACATATGGTTCTTCCTCCCACTACTATGATCTCTTTGGGATATAACCCTAGGAGTGGTATGGCTGGGTCAAAGGGTATGGAATTATTTATAATCCTTTGGGCATAATTCCAGATTGCTCTCCAGAATGGCTGGATAAGTTCACAACTCCACCAGCAATGTATTAGCGTTCCAATTTGCCCACAACCTCTCCAGCATTTGTCACTTTCTTGTTTTGTCATCTTAGCCAATCTGACTGGAGAGATGTGGTATCTCAGAGTTGTTTTGATTTGCATTTCTCTAATTAATAGTGATTTAGAGCATTTCTTCATATGCTTATAGATATCTTTAATTTCTTTCTCTGAAAACTTCCTATTCATATCCTTTGACCATTTCTCAATTGGGGAATGACTTGTATTCATATAGATTTGGCTCAATTCTCTATAAATTTTAGAAATGAGTCCTTTATCAGAGACACAGGTTGTAAAAATTCTTTCCCAATTTCCCACCTCCCTCTTGATCTTGGTTACATTGGCTTTGTTTGTGCAGAAGCTTTTCAATTTAATGTAATCAAAATTATCCATTTTGCATTTTATAATGCTCTCTAATTCTTGTTTGGTCCTAAAATCTTCCCCTCTCCACAGATCTGTCAGGTAAACTATTCCTTGCTTTCCCAAATTGCTTAGAGTATCATCCTTTACACCTAGATCATGCACCCATTTAGACTTGATTTTGGTATATGGTGTTAGATAGTGATCTATGCCCAGTTTCTGCCATACTGTATTCCAGTTTTCCCAGCAGTTTTTGTCAAATAGTGCATTCTTATCCCAAAAACTGGGGTCCTTGGGTTTATCGAACAATAGATTGCTATATTCATTAACTGCTGGGTCTCCTGCACCTAATCTTTTCCATTGATCCACTACTCTACACCTCTGCCAGTACCAAGCAGTTTTGATGACTGCTGCTGTATAATACAGATGAAGATCTGGCATAGCTAGTCCACCTTCCCTAGCATTTCTTTTCATTAATTCCCTTGATATTCTAGACCTTTTGTTTTTCCAAATAAATTTTGTTATTATTTTGTCTAACTCTACAAAGTAGTTTTTTGGTAAATTGATTGGAATGGCACTAAATATATAATTTAGTTTGGGTAAAATTGTCATTTTTATTATATTAGCTCGACCCAGCCACGAGCAATTGATATTTTTCCAACTATTTAGATCTGATTTTATTTCTGTGAGAAGTGTTTTGTAGTTGTGATCATATAGATTCTGGGTTTGTTTTGGCAAGTAGATTCCCAAATATTTTATAATGTCTACAGTGACTTTAAATGGGATTTCCCTTTCTATCTCTTGCTGTTGAGTTTTATTAGAGATGTACAGGAATGCTGAGGATTTATGTGGGTTTATTTTATATCCTGCAACTTTGCCAAATTTATTTATTGTCTCAAGTAATTTTTTACTTGATTCTCTAGGATTCTCTAAGTATATCATCATATCATCTGCAAAGAGTGACAGCTTGGTCACTTCTTTGCCTAATTTGATTCCTTTGATTTCTTTTTCTTCTCTAATTGCTACTGCTAACGTTTCAAGTACCAGATTGAATAAGAGGGGTGATAGTGGACACCCTTGTTTCACTCCTGATCTTATTGGAAAGGCTTCTAGTTTATCCCCATTGCATATAATACTTGCTGATGGTTTTAGATAGATGCTAGCAACTATTTTAAGGAAGGCTCCATTTATTCCTATACTTTCTAGTGTTTTTAATAGGAATGGATGTTGTACTTTGTCAAAAGCCTTTTCTGCATCTATTGAGATGATCATGTGGTTTTTGCTAGTTTTGTTGTTGATATGCTCAATTATATTGATGGTTTTCCTAATATTAAACCATCCTTGCATTCCTGGAATGAATCCTACCTGATCAGGGTGTATTATTTTTGTGATAAGTTGTTGGAGTCTTTTGGCTAATATTTTATTTAGAATTTTTGCGTCTAAATTCATGAGGGAGATTGGTCTATAATTTTCTTTCTCTGTTTTATCTCTTCCTGATTTAGGAATCAGTACCATATTTGTGTCATAGAAAGAGTTTGGTAGGACTCCTTCTTCACTAATTTTCCCAAATAGTTTGTAGAGTATTGGAATCAATTGTTCTTTAAATGTTTGATAGAATTCACTAGTGAACCCATCTGGCCCTGGAGATTTTTTCCTAGGGAGTTCATTGATGGCTTGTTTGATTTCTTTTTCTGAGATGGGGTTATTTAGGTAATTCACTTCCTCTTCAGTTAATCTGGGCAATTTGTGATTTTGTAAATATTCATCCATTTCACTAAGATTGTCATATTTATGTGCATACAATTGGGAAAAATAATTCCTCATTATTTTTTTGATTTCCTCTTCATTGGAGGTAGATTCACCCTTTTTATTTTTGATACTCATAATTTGGTTTTCTTCTTTCTTTTTTTTTATCATATTGACTAAGGGTCTATCAATTTTGTTGATTTTTTCATAAAACCAGCTCTTGGTTTTATTTATTAATTCAATGGTTTTCTTAATTTCAATTTTATTAATCTCACCTTTGGTTTTCAGTATTTCTAATTTAGTACTAAATTGGGGATTTTCAATTTGTTCTTTTTCTAGCTTTTTCAATTGCATGTCCAATTCACTGACCTCCCTTCTCTCTGCTTTAATTAAGTATGCACTCAGGGATATAAAACTTCCCTGAGAACTGCCTTTAGTGCATCCCACAAATTTTGGTATGTTGTTTCATTATTATCATTCTCTTGAATGAAATTATTGATTGTTTCTATAATTTCTTCTTTGACCCACCAATTTTTTAGGATTAAATTGTTTAGTTTCCAATTAGTTTTTAGTCTATCTTTCCATGGCCCTTTATTGCATATAATTTTTATTGCATCATGATCTGAGAATGATGCGCTTACTATTTCTGCCTTTCTGCACTGGATTGTGAGGTTTTTATGCCCTAGTACATGGTCTATTTTTGAGTATGTACCATGCACTGCTGAGAAGAAAGTAAATTCCTTTTTATCCCCATTCAGTTTTCTCCAGAGATCCATCATATCTAGTCTCTCTAAGATTCTATTCACCTCCTTAACTTCTTTCTTGTTTATTTTGAGGTTAGATTTATCGAGTTCAGAGAGGGGGAGATTAAGGTCCCCCACTAGTATAGTTTTGCTATCTATTTCTTCCTCTAATTCCTTTAACTTCTCCTCTAGGAATTTGGATGCTATACCACTTGGTGCATATATATTAAGTAATGATATTGCTTCATTCTCAATGGTGCCTTTTAGTAGGATATAGTTTCCTTCCTTATCTCTTTTAATTAGATCTATTTTTGCTTTTGCTTTATCTGAGATAAGTATTGCTACCCCTGCTTTTTTTACTTTAGCTGAGGCATAATAAATTTTACTCCAACCTTTTACCTTTACCCTGTGGGTATCCCTTTGTTTCAAATGTGTTTCTTGAAGACAGCATATTGTAGGATTATGGTTTTTAATCCATTCTGCTATCCGCCTCTGTTTTATGGGAGAGTTCATCCCATTCACATTCACAGTAATGATGACTATCTGTCTCTTCCCTTCCATCCTATTCCCTCCCCTGTTTATGTTTTTGTTTCTTCCTTCTCCCTTCCCCTCCTTGAAGTTTTCCCTTTTGACCACCCCCTCCCTCAGTGTTCCCACCCAGTGACCCCCCTTCTTAACCTACCCTCTCCCCTTACTACTATTTCCCTCCCTTATAATCCCTCCCTTTAGTCTCCTCCTTTTCACCCCCCCTTACCCTCCCACTATCTATAGGACACAACAAATTTTTATACTTATCAGAGTAAATTACTCCCCGTTTGATTCCAAACCAATGAGAGTAAATTTCAAACAATGCTCCTCTCCCTCCCTCCAATTCCTCTATTTAATGAATTTATGTGTCTATTCACGTTAGATTCTTAAACTTCACTGATTAATTTGATCCTTCTTTGAACCAGAACCAGTGAGAATAGTGTTTAAATGATGTTCCTCTTCCTCTTACTTTCCCTTCTTCTATAGTGTGTTTTGATGCCTCTTCAGATGGCATATTTTACCTTTTCCTAGTTCATCCTTTCCTTTTTCCCATTACAGTACCATTGATCCCCTTAATAGTCTTTTTTTTTTTTTTTAGACTCCATGTTAGTGCATTCATACCCACACCCTCTAAGTATAACCCTTTTGCAGGTCATGATAATCACATATAGGGATGTGAACATTTTGCTCTTGTTGCATCCCAAGTAATAAGCTTGTGTTTGTGGGTGTGGGTATGTGCACTTCTGCATGTGTGAGTCTATGTTACCCTTGTTTACCTTTTTATGTTCTTCTGGAGTCTTGTAATTGGAGATCAAATTTTCCATTGAGCTCTGGCTTTTTCATTAGGAAAGTCTGGAAGTCCCTTACTTCATTAAACGTCCATCTCCTTGCCTGAAAGATTATGCTCAGTTTTGCCGGGTAGTTAATCCTTGGTTGTAGTCCTAGCTCTCTTGCCCTACGAAATATCAAATTCCAGTCCCTCCGCTCTTTTAATGTAGAAGCTGCTAGGTCCTGTGTGATCCTAACTGTAGTTCCTCGATATTTGAATTGTTTCTTTTTGGCTGCTTGTAGAATTTTTTCTTTAATCTTATAATTCTGGAATTTGGCTACTATATTTCTTGGAGTTTTCAGTTTGGGATCTCTTTCAGGAGGAGTCCGGTGAATTCTATCAATAGCTATTTTATCTTCTGATTCCAGGACCTCAGGACAGTTTTCTTTGACAATCTCTTGGAGGATGTTGTCTAGACTGCTTTTCTCATCATGGCTTTCTGGTAGACCAATAATTCTTAGGTTGTCTCTCCTAGATCTGTTCTCTAGGTCAGTTATTTTTCCAGTGAGATATTTTACATTTTCTTGCAATTTTTCGATCATCTTGTTTTTTTCGATTGACTCCTGCTGCATCATAGAGTTCTGAGTTTCAGTTTGGTTGTATCTAATTTTTAGTGAATTATGGTCTTCAATAAGTTTTTGAAGTTCCTTTTTTAGGGAGGTATTTTCTTTTTCCAAGTTGGTCATTGCCTCCCTGATTTGGTCTTTAAAATTTTTCTTAAGCTCCTCCAGGAATGCTATTTGGGCTTGAGACCAGATCATGTTTCCTTCTGTGGTCTCTGGTGTGGGCAGAGAGTCTATATTGTCCTGTGTGTTTTGTTGTTCTTGCCCTGCATAGTATGCTCGAATAGACTTTCTTGCCTTCCCCTTCTCCTTTTCAGCTTCCTTCCTTCCCATTGTGACTTCCTGTTTCTTAGTGTCTCAGGCTATGAGTTTGGGGCCTGATCCTTGACTTTGAATACCTCTGGGTGGCTAGTTTATGGCTAAGTCAGGGAAGTCAGTGAGGAATGTAGATGTGTAGGTGGGGTTGAGTCTGACCACTTCAGATTTCTGCCTCTATACCCCTGGGCTATAAGTAGGCTTTTGTTGGTGAGGTGAGGTGGGGCTAGTTGGGTCCCCTCCCTCTCTTCTCTTCAGATTCCTGGCTGTCTCAGTTACACCCTTTCTTGGAGATTCTCAAGCCTGAGGCTATTTCCATTAACTTGGGATTTCAGTCTGGGTGGGAGACTTATCTTTGGGTTTTCTGCTTCATGAAGGAGGGATGGGAGGATCAGAGCAGCTAGAATTTACTTTGCCATTCCAGCCCCTGTATTATACAGGCAGGCAGTTTCTAAACTTCCAGGCTGGGGGCTGAATGCAGCCTGAGAAGCCACTCTCTCCACTGGGGGCCCGACTCTCCTACCTGGCTCCAATGATCCGTTCCCTCTGCGAGATGACTGCGATTCGTCCTTGGTAAGTCTGCAGGCTGGGGCTTTTTCTCTCTCTGGTGTAGTCTGCTTGCCTGCTCTTAGGTCTGAGCTGTGCAGACCCCACGCGCTCTGCGCTCGACCTGTGCGGGCACTCTGGGCAACCTCCTGGGCTGGATTCTGCCACACTCTGTCTTCCACTGGGCTTCGTCACTCCGGAATCTGCTCAGATTTACCCTTTTGGACTTAGTGACAGAGGAGCTCAGCGAGGTTACTGCTTCCTTTCCTGAGGATCTGATTCTTAAGTGAATTCACATGATTTGATTAGTCTCCAAACATAGGACAAATGAAAACAGACCTGAATACATTCCTGAATGGGCTGGATATGCTGCCAGGGAGTCTAAGTTCAAAACTCCACTCGGCCATTTCCTAGTTATGTTCCTACCTTGTGGGAAGGACATATAACTTCTCTGTGGCCAACTTTCTAAGGAGGTAGTAGAAGAAGGAGAATAATGATTGGCATTAGATAGCACCATTTTCTATATAATTCTGGTGGCTGAGTTTCAACGATTTGCCATAAATGTAGTATTAATGTTCAATTGAGCATCACTTCAAGACAACCTAACTATCACAGTAGTTCAGAGGCCATATCAAGGCAGGGATGCTTTGTGGGTCAGGATCCAGGGTCCCAAGAAAGTGGGAGAGTTCTGAGAGGTAGAAGTGACAATATCTCTGGCAATAACGATAGAACAATTCTTTGAGGTCTGGGGTGGGGGATAAAACCCAGAGTTTATCAGCACATGCTATAAGGGACTGGAACCAGTGAGCAAGAGGCAACAAGAAGAATGGAATTCATGGAAAGCAATTTGCTCCCTACAATCTAATTCCTTGAGTGATTGATGGAAGCGTGTGTGTGTGTGTGTGTGTGTGTGTGTGTGTGTGTGTGTGTGTGTTTCTGTGCATTTATGTGCATATATGCAAGTCAGGGCACACAAGTATGAGTTTATACCAACGGGAAAAATTCTTATCCTATAGGTTAATTTTTTGTTTAAGGCATAACAAGGGGGGGGAGGCTTTGAAAGATGTAGAAATATATGAAAACAAAATATAATTCATTGTGGAAAGAATGCTGAGCCAGGAGACCTGATTCAAATCTGACCTGACATTTACCTCCCAAGAGAACAGAAAGACAAGACATTTAACACAGATTGTTAGTTCCTTGAAGGCAAAAACATTTTGTCTTCTTTGTTAATAGTTCATACCTAGGTTGTTTGATGGCAGATGCAGGTAAAGCTGGTTTAATTGTAGCTGCCTATCTGGTCCCATTTTTGTGGGAGATTAATGAAATGATTAATGCATATGTTAAAGTTGTATTTTGTTCTGGTCTCCCTGATGGTCAACCTTGCCTTCAACCAGTAGAGTAAGTTTATATGTAGTCAATATAAATTATTAATTGCAGGAAGTACTATCACAAAGGGGAAACTAGAAGTTATGTACACACCATCCCAAAGATCAAAGAAGCATAATATAGATGTTGTATCATAAAATTAACCACAGATAACCTGGTAATTTGTGTTGAATTTTTATATGATTTGAAATCATGTAGGCTTTGCTATCAGGGCCTTTTACTCCTGTGATAAGCAAACCTTAGTTAAGTTTCAGAAGACCAGCAGATCACCAGATGGTGCTAAGAACTTTGACAGGATGTGAATATATTAATTTTAAAGTTTTATTGATAACCTTGAAATGTTTTGGCTATATTAATGCACTAATTAATTCCAAGGAGCCACAGATAAGAACTAGTTTTTCTCCCCAAAACTCTATAAAATGAGACCTCAAATTCCTGTTCACCCTCCACCACTACCCCCTTCAGCCCTCTTCCATCTCCATTAGGTCTATGCTGCCAGATCCTCCCAATTCTAATCCATAACTACATGGATAATATCTGCGGTCTCCTCCTCCCTCTCTATCCTCTTCCCTACCACTGCTTGCCTTCTTCAACTAACTCATCCCTCAAACCCAACCCATGCCATCTAAATCTCAATCCCTATTGCTGCTTCTCTCTGTATTTTCTGTTACATTTGCCCCCTATGCCCTCTGTACCTTATTAAAGTATGATTAGAGCCTCAATTCCCACTGACATTGTGGTATTTCTTGGCAAGTACCCAAAGAATTGGGTGTTCCTGGCTCATTTCATAAATTAATTAGTGATTCAATCAACAGTCATTTATTAAGTGCCCACCATATATTAGGCACTTGAAACTGTCTTTGCCCTCAATGACTTTACCTTCTAATGAGGGAGAAAACTTTTCTTTACTTTCATTTTTTTTAATTGTTAATTTTTTTTTGCTTTTTGGAGGGGTGAGGCCAGGGCAGTTGGGTTTAAGTGACTTGCCCAAAGTCACAGGGCTAGTAAGTGTTGTGTCTCATGTCAGATTTGAACTCATGGGACCCAGGGTGCACAGAGGCCCAGTTGAGGCCTGCTCAACATGGCAGCAAGTTGATCCACCAACCACAAGGGCCATTCCCAGGCCTATCACTGCTGGGATGAGACTGGACAGATCTGGGTAAGAGTCAAATGCAGGCCCCTGGCAGGGGCAGTAGCTACTCCTGGGACTACCAATACAAAGCCTGGAAATTTAAAAAGCCCCTATTCAAACTTCCAGGGACCAGGATGGCAGAGTGAACCCCAGCTGCTCCAATCCCTCCCTCTGACACTGAAAACACAGTAATTATTGCCCCAGAGCAAAACTTTAAGCAATAAATGTTTGGGAACCCTAGAGGAAGGGCATGGCTAGGGCCCTGCCTCAAAATGGGTAAAAAGCAGACTGCAAAGACAAAGACTCAGGAGTCCTACTACTGTGAGATGGAGGAACCAAATTCAGAGGGAGATAGTATTGACTGCACACCCACAGCTGAAAACTCTACAGGGTCTCAAGCACAGAAAGCATTCTTAGATGAGCTCAAAAAGAACTTTGAAAACCAAATGAAAGAGAAGATAAAATGAATAATTCTTTCAAAATCAAAATTGCAAAATTAGAAAAACATTACAATGAATAAAATAGCTCCTTAAAAAGAAAAATGTGTAATATGGAAAAGATGTTTCAAAAACTAACCAAGGAAAATAATTTGCTAAAAACTAGAATCATCCAAATTGAAGCAAATAACTCTATGAGGAACCAAGAATCAGTCAAACAAAACATCAAGAATGAAAACTTAAAAAAAAGAGGTTAAATATGTCAATAGAAAAATAGCTGACCTGGAAAACAGATCTAGGAGAGAGAATCTGAGAATCATAGGCCCACCAGAAAATCATGATAAAAAAAAATGAACCTGGACAACATCTTCCAAGAGCTCATCAAGGAAATCTGCCCTGAAATACTAGAACCAGAGGGTAAAATAGAAATTGAGAAAATCCACCCATCACCTCCTGAAAGAGATCCCAAATTGAAAAGTCCTTGAAATGTTGTGGCCAAATTCCAGAACTATCAAGTAAAAGAGAAAATACTACAAGCAGCCAGAAAGAAACCATTCAAATATCATGGAACCACAGTGAGGTTCGCACAGGATCTGGCAGCTTCTACACTGAAAGATCGGAGGAATTGGAATATGATTTTTTGCAAGGCAAAAGAGCTCAGGTTACAACCAAGGATCACTACCCAGCAAAACTGAACATATTCTTCTAGGCAAGGAGATGGTCATTCAAGGATATAATGGATTTCCAGACCTTCCTGATGAAAAAGCCAGAGCTCAATGGCAAATTCAACCTCCAATTACGAGATGCAGGAGAGACATAGAAAGGTAAACGAGGAAAACACACACACACACACACACACACACACACACACACACACACTGTTATTTAATAACAGCAAGCTGTTTATAGACAAGTAGGGGGTATGTGTATAAATTACACAAATTGACTATTAAAAAAAACCTTATTAAGAGCTACAAAGGGACTGCAATGGAAGAAAAGGAAAGAATAAAGCAGAAAAATTATGCCACACAAAGAGGCAGAAAAACAATATAGTAGAGGAAAAGAAGGGAGGGAGATGAGCATTATATGAGCTTTTCCCTCATTGGTTCTGGTGCAAGGAAGGAATAACACAATCAGTTAAGTATAGGACTTTATCGAGAAGAGACACAAAACTTATCATAATAGAGGGAAAGAGGGGAGGGAGAGGACCATTGCATGAGATTTATTCTTGTCAGTCTTGGTTTGAGGAAGAAATATATTACATTAAGTATAAAAATCGATCATATCCTACAGGCAATAAGAGGGGAGAAGGGCTAAGAAAGGGGGGAATGGTTAGAAGGGAGTGAAGAAGTCAGTCAGAAGGGGTGGGAAAGGGAGGGGGGCTGATAAGGGACTACTGAGGGAGGTGGTGGTCGAAAGGAAAACTCTTGAAGAGGAGAAGGGAAAAGGGGAGAAACATAAAAGCATAAACAGGGGAGGGAAGAGGAGGGAGGGATAGAGTCAGATAGTAATCATAACTGTGAATGTGAATGGGATGAACTTTCCCATAAAACAGAGGCAGAAAGCACAATGGATTAAAAACTATAATCCTACAATTTGCTTTTTACAAGAGACACATCTGAAACACAGGGATACACACAGGGTAATTCATCATGGAGGCAGAAAGAGAGAGAGGATTGCTGAGAGCCAGTTCGAGCTACCCAGGACTTTTGAGAGCTGCCACCCGGAGCTTCCAAGGACTGAGGAGACATGGCTGTGATGCCGGTACTTTGTCTGTCTGTTTTGATGGGGTTTTTTTGTTTTTGTTTTTGTTTTTCCAGATTCATCCATTGGAGAAGGACAGTGCTGTTGTTGTAGAGGTCCTGCAACATTGCTGTTGGTTCAGAGCTCCTGAGACTGTTCTGCAGACAGAAAGTGAATTCTGTCCACTGGTGAAGGACAGTGCTGTTGTTGCAGAGGTCCTGGAACCTTGCTGTTGGTTCAGAAGCTCTGAAGAAGGATTTTCTTGTTGTATGTTTACAGAAATCCTGGAAGAGGGTCTTGCTGATGTTTTCAGGGGTCCTAGGACTGTTCTGCAGACAGAGAATGAATTAATGAGAACACTGAAAATGTATCTTGTGGCCTCAGAGATTGCTGAGAACTTGCCTGGGGTTAAGATGAAGAAAAGACCTTTCTTTGGGTATTAAATGCTGTGATGATATCTTAAGCTTGTTGTAACTCAGGGGTAGATGGCCTTTTCAGTTGTGATCCAGGGGTGGGAAACTTTTGACTTTTTGTGCTCTATGACTGACCAAAGGAATGTACTTTGTTTATGATTGGAAACCAAACTCCATTTGAGAAGAGGAGCTTTGTGATTCATTAAATGAATATATTGCACAGGGGTGAAGTTGGAAGAGGGACTTTGTGACTAACTAAATGAATATATTTTCCAGGGGTAGAGTAGTACTTGGAAACTATTGAATTACACAAGGTGAATGTTGTATTTTGAATTATGCTGTATTTTGATTTTCTCTGTTCTTAATTTGTCACTGAATAAAATGGAGAATGGCTATGCTGGTATTTTGAACCTTGATAGTTGCTTTTGCTTGGTATTACACTCAGCTAAATTAAAAAAAAAATCAGGCGTAGCAATACTTATCTCAGATAAAGCAAAAGCAGATCTAATTAAAAGAGATAAGGAAGGAAACTATCCTGCTAAAAGGCACCATCGAGAATGAAGCAATATCATTACTTAATATATATGCACCAAGTGGTATAGCATCCAAATGCCTAGAGGAGATGTTAAGGGAATTAGAGGAAGAAATAGGTAGCAAAACTATACTAGTGGGGGACTTTAATCTCCCCCTCTCTGAACTTGATAAATCTAACCTCAAAATAAACAAGAAATAATTGAAGAGGGCAAATAGAATTTTAGAGAGGTTAGATAGGATTGATCTCTGGAGAAAACTTAATGGGGATTGAAAGGAATATACTTTCTTCTCAGCAGTTCATGGCACATACTCAAAAATCAAACATGTACTAAGGCATAAAAACCTTACAATTCAGTGCAGAGAGTCAGAAATATTACATGTATCCTTCTCAGATCATGATGCAATAAAAACCATATGCAGCAAACGGCCATGGAAAGATAGACTAAAAACTAATTAGAAATTAAACAATTTAATCCTAAAGAATGAGTGGGTTAAACAAGAAATTATAGAAAAAAATCAGTAACTTCATTCAAGAGAATGACAATAATGAGACAACATACCAAAATTTTTGGGATGTAGCAAAGGCAGTTCTTGGGGGAAATTGTATATCCCTGAGTGTATACATGAATAAATTAGAGAAAATGGAGTTCAATGAATTGGGCGTGCAATTGAAAAACCTATAAAAAGAGCAAATTGAAAATCTTCAATTAAATACTAAATTAGAAATACTGAAAACCAAAGGAGACATTAATAAAGTTGGAACTAAGAAAACTATTGAATTAATAAATAAAACTAAGAGCAGGTTTTATGAAAAAAAATAAAATCGATAGACCCTTAGTCAATATGATAAAAAAGAACCAAATTATGAGTATCAAAAATGAAAAGGGTGAATCTACCTCCAATGAAGAAGAAATCAAAACAATAATTAGGAATTATTTTGCCCCATTGTATGCACATAAATTTGACAATGGATGAATATTTACAAAAATATAAGTTGCCCAGATGAATTGAAGAGGAAGTAAATTACTTAACCCCATCTCAAAAAAAGTAATTGAACAAGCCATCAGTGAACTCCCTAGGAAAAAATCTCTAGGGCTAGATGGATTTACTAGTGAATTCTATCAAACATTTGAAGAACAATTGATTCCAGTACTCTACAAACTATTTGGGAAAATTAGTGGAGTCCTATTAAATTCTTTTTATGACACAAATATGGTCCTGATGCTTAAATCACTAAGAGATAAAACAGAGAAAGAAAATTATGGACCACTTTCCCTCATGAATATAGATGCAAAAATTTTAAATAAAATATTAGCAAAGAGACTACAGCAACTTATTATAAGAATAATACACTTTGATCAGGTAGGATTTATTCCATATTATTTATTATTTATTTATAAGCATTAAATGCAAAGATGGTTTAATACTAGGAAAACCATCAGTATAATTGATCTTAGCAACAATAAAACTAGCAGAAACCATATGATTATCTCAATAGATTCAGAAAAGGCTTTTGACAAAATACAACATCCATTCCTATTAAAAACACTAGAAAGTATAGGAATAAATGGAGTCTTCCTTAAAATAATAGGTAGTATCTATTTAAAGCCATCAGCAAGTATTATATGCAATGGGGATAAGCTAGAAGCATTTCCAATGAGATCAGAGGTGAAACAAGGGTATCCATTATCACCCCTCTTATTCAATCTGGTACTAGAAACATTAGCAGTAGCAATTAGAGAAGAAAAAGGAATCAAATTAGGCAAAGAAGTGACCAAGCTATCACTCTTTGCAGATGATATTATGATATACTTAGAGAGTCCTAGAGAATCAAGTAAAAAACTACTTAAGACAATAAATAAATTTGGCAAAGTTGCAGGATATAAAATAAACTCATAATCCTCAGCATTTATGTATATTTCTTTTTTTAAAGCAATTGGGGTTAAGTAACTTGCCCAAGGTTACACAGCCAGTTATTTTTTTTTTTTTTGTGGGTGTTATGTCTCTGAGGTGGGAACCAATCCCAGGACCTCCCGACTCTGGGGCCGGTGCTCTTACTCACTGCTCCACCTAGCTGCCCCCAATTCCTGTATATTTTTAATGAAATTCAATAGCAAGAGATAGAGAAATCTCTTTTAAAGTTACTGTAGACATTATAAAGTATTTCGGAATCTACCTGCCAAAACAAACCCTGGACCTATATGAACACAACTACAAAACACTTTTCACACAAAGAAAGTCTGATCTAACTAATTGTAAACACATCAATTGCTCATGGCTGGGATGAGCTAATATAATAAGAATGAGAATTTTACCTAAATTAAATTATTTAGTACCATACCAATCAATTTACCAAAAAACTAAAGAGCTAGAAAAAATAGTAACAGAATTCATTTGGAAGAACAAAAGGTCCAGAATATCAAGGGAATTAATGAAAAGAAGTGCTAGGGAAGGTGAACTAGCTATCCCAGATTTTAATCTGTATTATAAGCAGCAGTCATCAGGACTACTTGGTATTGGCTGAGGAATAGAGTAGTGGATAAGTGGAATAGATTGGGTACAGAAGGCTCAGCTGTCAATGTCTATAATAATCTACTGTTTAATAAACTCAAAGACCCCAATTTTTGGGATAAGAACTTACTATTTGACACAGAGTGCTGGGAAAACTGGAATATAGTATGGCAGAAATTGGGCATAAACCATTATCTAGCACCATATACCAAAATCAAGTCTAAATGTGTGCATAATCTAAGTATAAAGGCTGATACTGTAAGCAATCTGGGAAAGCAAGGGATAGTTTTCCTATCATATTTATGGAGAGGAGAAGACTTTATGACCAAACAAGAATTAGAGAGCATTATAAAATGCAAAATTAATAATTTTGATTACATGAAATTGCAAAGCTTCTATACTAACAAAGCCAATGGAACCAAGATTAGGCGGGAAGTGGGAAATTGGGAAAGAATTTTTACAACTTATGTCTCTGATAAAGGCCTCATTTCTAAAATATACAGAGAATTGAGTCAAATCTATAAAAATACAAGTCATTCTCCAATTGATAAATGGTCAAAGAATATGAACAGTTAGTTTTCAGAGGAAGAAGTTAAAGATATCTATATCACTATTGATTAGAGAAATGCAAATCAAAGCAACTCTGAGGTACCACATCTCACCAGTCAGATTGGCTAAGATGACAAAACAGGAAAATGACAAATGCTAGAGAGGATGTAGAAAAATTGGAACACTAATGCATTGCTGGTGGAGTTGTGAACTGATTCAACCATTCTGGAGAGCAATCTGGAACTATGCTCAAAGGGCTATAAGTAATTTCATGTCTTTTGTCCCAGCAATACCACATCTAGGGTCCCATCCCAAAGAGATCATAAAAGTGGGAGGAAGACCCATATGTACAAAAATATTTATAGTAGCTCTTTTTGTGGTGGCAAAGAATTGGAAATTAAGGGGGTGCCCATCAATTGGGGAATGGCTAAACATGTTGTGATATATGCATGTGATGGTATACTATTGTGCCATAAGAAATGAGCATATGGACTTCATATTTACCTGGAGCGGCTTATACGAACTGATGCTGAGTGAGAAGAGTAGAACCAGGAGAGATTTGTACAGAATACAGACACAACATATGTGTGACAACCAACTTTGATGGATTGGACTCTCCTCAGCATTGCAAGGTTATAAGTCAAATCCAAAAATGTCTACATTCAGAGAAAGAATTAGAAAGAATTTGAATGCAGATTGAAGCAAATTACCTGCTCTCTTTCTTTTTCCTATTTGGTTGTTGCCTCTTTCCTATTTTTCAATTCATATGTTACAGTCCTTCTTTATAACCTGTCTAATTACTAATGTGAAAGTATTTGCAGATCCTATACTTGATTGTATGCTACCATGGAGGGCGGGGGAAGATGAGGGAGGAAAAGAAAATTTGAAACTCAAAGAATTGTGGAACTGAATCTTGTAAACTAAAAGTAAACAAACAAATTAATAAAGACCAAAAAATTTTTTAAAGCATTAAAAAAAAAGATTCGAACTCAGGTCCTCCTGACTCCAAGGGCCGGTGCTCTATTCAGTGCGCCACATAGCTGCCCACTTTTCTTTACTTTCAATTATCAGCCAATTGATATAATCATTTCAAAGCAAAACATTTCCTGAAGTGCTTTAACATGAACAGTAGTAACAAAATATTCTCCCCATAAACCTAGGAAATATTTTCCCACAAATATCCCAGTAATCAGTGGGAATATTGAACACTCGATAAAACAGTTAACAAGTGCTTACTTTACTAAGCTCTTATAAGGTACCAGGCATTGTGCTAAGCTTTGTGAAATACACACACAAACACACACACACACACACACAGAAAATAAATTACTTCCTTTCATCAGAGAGGTAATGTTCTAATGGGAAATATGATAGGTAAAATATGTACATGGAAAATGAATGTTAACCCCAGAGGAGAAGATGCTAGAAGCTGGTTGGGCAAGGGAAAATCTCTTATACATCCTGCCATTTGAACTGAATCTTGAATGAAGCCAGGGATTCTAAGAGGAAGAGGTAAGGAAGAAGAACTTTCTAATCACAGGTGACAACTAAAACAAAGGTACAGATATGGGATAAGGAGTGTTATTATTTTGTAATGCCAAGTACACTGTATGTTTTTAGTGTTAGAGTATAGTGAAGGAAGCAAAATGTAGCTAGAATGGAAATGTAGGAAAAGGATAGGTTATGAAGAATTTTGAATGCCAAATAAATTAATTAATATAGGCTCCTAGAGGTTGTCATTTAGTTATGTCTGACTCTTTGGGACCACATTTAGGGTTTTGTTTTTAATGATTTGCCATTTCCTTCTCCAGCTTATTTTACAAATGAGGTTACTGAGGCAGATAGAGTTAAGTGATTTACCAGGGTCATACAGCTAGTAAGCATCTGAGGCCAGATTTGAAATCTGGAAGATGAGTCTTCCTGACTTCAAGCCGAACATTTTATCCACTCTTCCATCTAGTTGCCCTGAATCCATAAAGGTAATAGGAATCACTTGAAATTTCTTAAGGGAGGAATAGGGAGATCACTTTGGAAACTGAGTGTATTGGGATCAGGAAGTATTCAAAGCTAGGAAAATGATTTGAAGACAGATGTAAAGAACAAGTCAAGAAACTATGAAAGCTTGAATTAGTGTGATGAAAGGTGAGTAGAGATGGTGACTTATATGAGACATGTAAAGGTAGAAATGACAAGATTTGGCAATTCATAAGATACATTGGATGAGTGTGAATGATTGAAGACTTAAAGATTACACAGAAGTGATGAAGTTGCATGAGTGGGGTAGACATTTTAACAGAAGTAGGTAATTTTGGAAGGGGAGAAATTTTGGGGGAAAAGAAAATGACTTCTCCTGTGGGCATGTGTAGTTTGAGATCCCCATGGGACATCAAGCTGGAAGTGTCCATAAAGCATGTGATAATCTAAGACTGTAGCTCAGGAGAGACACTAAGGCTAAATTTATAGACCTGGGAATCACCTGCAGAGATAATAATTGAACTCATGGGAGCTATTAAAATCATCAAGTAAGATTGTAGAACAGGGTCCAGGAAATAGGCTTGGAAGATACTAATAATTATGGATTGTAATATAAATCCAACAAAAGAGAGTGAGAAATAGCAGTCATACAGAAAGAACATGAATGTGGGGGGAAAAAAGGCCCATGAATATATAGGATAAAGAATATCCAGGGAGAGGTTATCAATGGTATTAAATGTTACAAAAATCTTCAACAAGGATGCATATTGAGTAAAGGACATTGGATTTGGCAGATAAGAGAGTATTATTAACTTTGATTACTCTGAGACCCAGAAACTAGATTGCACAAGGTATAGAAAAGAATGAGAGAGAGGAACTGGAGTCAGTTTATGGAGATGATTTTCTCAAATTATTTACTTAAAAAAAGAGGAAAAGAAGAATAGGGTGATAACTAATGGGGATTGTGGGATCAAGTGAGGGTCTTTAAAAAACAACAACAGCATGTTTTTATGCAACAAAGGAAGGTGCCTATAGATAAAGACTGAAGATGAGATTGAGCATACAGGTAATAGTGAATATAATTTCATGGAGATGAGAGGGAATTGGAGTAATGGCATGTTGTAAGGGGGTTGAAGGAGGGTCATCTCTTCAGAGGAGAATAGAGTGGAGGAGGAGATGGTGGGGAAACATCTCATATGAGATAAAGGGGAGGGGAAAAGGAGCTTCAGAATATATTCTTTTTTTAAAAAGGATTTGACAGGCTTTAGGTAAGAGGGTATAGGGATGACATTCCATGGAAACTGTAAAGCTTGAACTAGCTGTTATAAGTGGAATAGTGAATTGATTATGAAGAAGTAGAATGATTGATTTGCTACAGTGAGGACCCTGTTACAGTTGGATAACACATGTATCATGAAAACAATCTGCATGGCTGCATTATTTGCTACAGGCATGTAGACTGTACTAGTAGAGTACTAAATGCTTAAGCATATATATATATATATATATATATACATATATATATAGCCAGGGCTGCTCCTGCTTCTGATACCGAACAGCTTGTTAGGTTTTTTTTTCCTTTTTTTCTCTCCTTGAGAGGTTCTCTCACCGATATTTCCTAGGCTTTTTTTCCTGTCTTTGTTGGGCAGAACTTCAGCTCTTCTCTCTAGGTGTGCTGCTCTCAGCTCAATCCCTGGTGTCTATCAATGGATTCTGTGGACCTGCTATCTGCTTGGTATGACATCTCCTGGATGAATGGCAAGGTGTCATTGCTGAGGAGGGATGAAGGAAAGAGAAATCTCCCCTTATCTACTAATGAATTTGCAGGAGAGGTATAATGTGAAAGGCAAAGATGTTTTTCTCTTAAGAACTAGGTTCCTGGGGCAGCTAGGTGGCACAGTGAATAGAGCACCAGCCCTAGAGTCAGGAGGACTTGAGTTCAAATCCTGATCCAGACACTTAACACAAAAACTAGCCATGTGACCTTGGGCAAGTCACTTAACCCCAGTTGCCTTCCAAAAAGCAAAAAAAAAAGCCCAAACAAACAAACAAAACTAGGTTCTTTTTGCACAGTTGATTCTTTTCTTGATTATAATCAAAGAAAAGGGGGGGAAACATCCATAGCTATCTCTTTCCTTGTCTAGCATGATGACTCTATATAGCAGCAAGCACCCCAGCATCCCTAGAGTGGCTGCCAACACAGGTTCTTAGATCTGCTTTTCTAAAGGAAAGGAACTCAAAATGGGTTAACAAGCTTACTTTAATCAATCAAACATATATCATTGACCTAGTTCAGGGGAAAAAGGTCAGCACCCTGAACTTCAGATTATACAGACAGAAGTTCCAAGACCGAGAAACAGATCAAGCAGACAGATTTCCAAACTGTCCAAACACACAGTTACCAGAGAGGAAAGCATGAACATCTGGGTTTTTAAAGCCAGGGGGCTCTCAATGGCTGCCCAGAGTCTCAGCTGGCCAAACCATACAAAACTTCTCAAAGCCCCAAAGCAAAGCCTCACATCAGGGATTATATGGCCTTCTCCTGGGTCAGAGAATGTAATGACCCTCTTGACCCTCTGCCCAATCACACAGCATCAAGGTGTGGGCATTCCTGAAAACAAAGCCTCCTGCCACAGGCTCCATGTGACCATATTCAGCCTATTAGGGGGCAGAGTATATTTTCAAATCAAGGAATGTTCTCAGAGTCTCTTAAGCCTATCAAAGGGCCTAGGGGCTGGGAAGATCTTTAAATTCGCATTTCCATTACACTCTACTATCAAATAATTTCTTAGAGAGTGCCCCCCCCCCCCCCGCCATTACATAAAAGGATTGCTTTTTGAGGGTAACTGGTTATAGTGGTGGTGATATTGCTCACTCTTCAGCCAATCAGTGTTTCAACACCTTATATTTATGTTAAACGGACTGAAGAATTTCTTCTCTCTTGTTAAATGTGCCATAATAGGTAAAGAATTCTTTACATATTCTTTAAGATTTCAATACCACTTTTGTCCCTATTACCTTCCCATTATATCTTTTTATTAGATTTTTTTCTTGCACATTGTAGCTTATAATTTCATCAAATAGGCTGGAATAAACTCATTAGAACTTCCTTCCCTACCTTTACCTTATACATTTATATATACATAATAGAGTTAACTGAGATTTTATTGGCAGAGCAATGATATAGGTGGTTATAATTAGTACAGCTTAGGTACCTGATGCTCAGAGAGGTTAGGTGTCCTTTCCACAATTATATAGCTAGCGTCATAGGGGAGATATGAACCCAGATCTCCCTGATTCCAAGTTCCACACTCTTTTTGCTACATCACAGCTCTTCTCCATTTATTAAAAAGAATACAAAATACTTTTATAATGTAATTCATTTTTTTAAATAATGCATTGATTTTTTAGAGAACATCACTATTTCATAAATTAAAATATTTGAATTAAAATGTACTTAATCAGTAAGAAAAGACAATGGGGATTTTATTCATATCCCCCACCATCTCCCCCTGCTCTTTTCTTGCTTCCAAAGAAGAGATAGATTTATGGTCTCAGTGTTGAGTTCCATACTATTTTTTGTGTATAATGTTTTATTTAAATCAGCTTGGTGGAAACACCTTTTCAACCTATGCTTTGGCTGAAATGACATAAGCCATGAATTTTATGTGACTTTTCTAGTTCAGTACATATTTGATGGCTTCAGTCATATAGAATGAACTAAAAATGGTAGAATCACCCTCAAAGTCATTTCTTGTGCTATTTCAGCCATGGCAGAATTGAGTCCCAGCTCAAATTGTTTCCAATATTGCCTTCAAAATTGGATTTCAATTTTCTGGTGTGTGTGACTACACCTGTGTTCACAGAATGCCATGTTTTTCTTTCTGAGGACAGTTATAATTTAGTATCTCAAAAGTACTCTTTCAGGTAGAGCATTTAAAAGCTGTTTATCAATGCATTTAGGACTTGTGTGGATGTCTAATATTTCTGATGGATTGGATGCATTATAGAAACAATGATAATTCAAAAATTCACCATTACACAGGATTGCTTATCATGCTTTTTAAATAACTTTGGTATAAAATAAAATTAAAAACTCACACAAACCTTAGTACCTTATAGATAATTTTTCCCAATTGAGACACATTAGAACCAGTCCAATCTGAATGGACTTGAAATGCTTTCAAAGATGTCTGATTGGTTCCTCATACTGAAATATTAATGCTGTGTCTTGAACAGTTTACTTCATTTTTAGTGCAAAATTAGACCTGTCATAAACTGCAATACTTTTAGGAAGAAGGAAGAAAATTATTTGTAAAGGGGTAGGGTAGTAACTGGCCAATAAGGGTGCAATCATGGAAGCAGGATATAAAATGGAGAAGTAGACTCACAATACATTCATGTTCCCAACTAGAGCATGACTCTGAGAGCATAGATATACAATAAACCTGTTTCTGGAAGTTTGCAATGACATGGAATGGAGGGGCTTTCCATTTCAGAGCATGCTTCCAGGTTTAAATTCTCATCTCTCCCTTCCATACTCTTATTTTGCTTCTCTTTTTTCTCTGCCATGGAAGAATATTCTGTATGTGGGAAATGATAGGGGAAAAATAAGAGAACACCTAGTTGACACCAATGGGTTCAAGTTACCAGTAGACTCAGGGGAATTATATCCAGGGAGCTGAAAAACCTGATAGATATTGATTACTGCAAAATTCTTTGAGATCTTTGAGAGATTTTAGAGAATAATACTTCAGAACTAGGGAAAGTAAGGTGTGGTCACATTCAAATCACAGAAAAAGTAGATTCTATAACATGAGACTAGTCATCTTGATTTCAGTTTCTCACAATATTCTGAAAGATAGCTTGTAAGTATTTAAAAAGGGAAGAGAAAATCAAAAGCTACCTTAGCTTCATCAAGAACAAGTTACACCAGATATCAGTAAATCATTAGTAAACATCTCTTAAACTATCTTTACATAAAATGGAAGATTAAGTTATATATATATATATATATATAGTTTCTGAAAAAAATAGCCCCCCAAAGTTATCATTAGCTAACCAATGTTAACTTGGATATATATATATATATATATCTCACTAGTGAAGTCTTCCAGAAATATGGCTTTGGTTCTGTGCTGTTGAATCATTTCAGTTGTACCTAACTCTTCTTCTTCATCTAACCACATTTGAGGTTTCTTGGCAAAGATACTGGAGTGGTTTGCCATCTTTGTTTGCAGAAAAGAAGGTTATAATGAATGGCTGAGAATGGAAAGACTAAAAGAAGAAGTAGTATATAGAATATAAACTCCTTGAAAGCAGGGAATACTCATGATTCTCAATGTGTCCCCAGTGCCTAGCACAAATCTTTGCACATTTTTGTTCAGTCTTTTAAGTCTTGTCTGCCTCTTCATGACACCATTTGGGCTTTGATTTTTCTTTTTAAATGAATTTATTTATTTATTTTTAGTTTTCAACATTCATTTCCACTAGATTTTGAGTTACAAATTTTCTCCACATCTCTCCCCTACCCCCACCCCAAGATAGCAAATATACTGAATACCCCTTCGCCTAATCTGTTCTCTTTCATGTCCTCTCCCAACCTTCCTTTACTTTCTTGTAGGGCAAGATGGATTTCCATAATCCATTGCCTGTATGCCTTATTTCCCAGTTACATGTAAAGAAATTTTTTAATATTTATTTTTAAAACTTTTTTCCAGAATTTCCAGATTCTTTCCCTTCTCTCTTCATCTACCCTCACTGGGAATACAAGCAATTCAATATAGGTTGTACGTGTGTAGTTACGCAAAACATTTCCATAGTAGTTATATTGTGAAAGACTAGCTGTATTTCCCTCCATCCTTTCCTGTCCCCCCCCCCCATTTATTCTATTTTCTCTTTTGACCTTATCCCTTTTCAAAGGTGTTTGCTTCTAACTCCCCTCACCCCTAATCTGCCCTCCCTTCTATTATCCCCTCTCTTATCCTCTTCCCCCCTACTTTCCTGTATGGTAAAATACCCAATTGAGTATGTATGTTATTCCCCTCTTAATTTAAATACAATGAGAGTAAGGTTGACTCATTCCCTTTCATCTTTCTACTCTTCCCCTCCATTGTAACAACTTTCTCTTGCCTATTTAATGTGAGATAATTTACCCTAGTCTATCTCTCTTTTTCTCCTTCTCCCACTATATTACTCTCACCTCTGAATTTCATTTTTTAGATATCTTCCCTTCTTATTTAACTCATCCTGTGGCCTCTGTCTATGCATATATGTACAAACACACACATATATACACATGGATATACCCTCCTATACATACATATATACATTTATATTCCCTTCAACTAATTGTTTTTCCTAGTAGGAATGTAAATAGTTCAACTTTAATAAGTTCCTTATGATTTCTCTTTCCTGTATACCTTCCCATGCTTCTCTTTTTTCTTGTATTTGAAAGTCAGATTTTCTGTTCAGCTCTGGTCTTTTCATCAAGAATGCTTGAAAGTCTTTTATTTCATTGAATATCTATATTTTTCCCTGAAGTATTATACTCAGTTCATTTGGGGTTTTCTTGGCAAAGATATTAGTGGTCCTTCTCCAACTAATTTTACAGGTGAAGAAACTGAAGAAAACAGTATTAAGTAACTTTCTCAGGGTCACAAACCTATTGTCTGGGGCCAGACTTGAACTCAGATTAATCTTCTTGACACTAGGTCTGGCACTCTATCTATCAACTGTACTTCCTATTTGCCTTGACTTTGTACTTTCAAATATTTGTTTTTCAAAGCTTTAGATGAATAAATATTTTAAAAAATTTTAGGTATTATGAAGGTAGGTGAGATAATTAAGACAGTATTTGACTGAAAAACATCTGAAAAGTATTTAACAGAGTAGAATGCTGGACAAGACTTAGTAAGATGGAATTTAATTGTTATAAAAGCAAAATCCTATGTTTGGGTTAAAAATTGTCAAAAATATAAGATTGGGAGATATTTTAATACAGCTATTCTGGGTTAAGAAATTAATATGAAAAATGTGGAATAGAAAGCAAAACGTATTATTATTATTATTATTATTATTTTAAAGCAATTGGGGTTAAGTAGCTTGCTCAAGGTTACACGGCCAGTCATTTATGTGTGGGTGCTCATTTTCTGAGGCTGGGACCAGTCCTGGATCATCCCAATTCTGGGGCTGGTGTTCTTACTCACTGCACCACCTAGCTGCCCCATGATTATAGTATTTCTTTTTTTTAAATCTATTTTCTGTTTTATTTCACATTTATTGTTATTTTTTGTTTTTGCTTTTTGGAGGGGGGCGGGTAGTGCAATTGAGGTTAAGTGAATTGCCCAAGGTCACATGGCTAGTTTTTGTGTGTATGTGTCAAGTGTCTGAGGCCGGATCCGAACCCAGGTCCTCTTGACTCCAGGGCCAGTGCTCTACTCACTGTGCCACCTAGCTGCCCCTAAAGAATTTTAATCCAAAGTATCTTCCATCCAAAGAGTCTTTTTGTTTCCTTTTTGGAGGGCAATTGAGGTTAAGTGACTTGCCCAAAGTCACATGACTAGTTTTTTTTTTTGTGTTAAGTATCTGAGGCTGGATCTGAACCCAGGTCCTCCTGACTCCAGGATTGGTGCTCTATTCACTGCACCACCTAGCCACACCAGAAAGTAAAACTTTCAATGCAATTCTAGCCATCATAAAAAGCTCTAGAATGAGGTTATAGTTCTAGTATATTCTCATACTTGATATGAACAAATCTGGATTATGTCATTCAGTTCTAGGCTCCACATTTTAGGAGAAACATGTTTAACTTGGAGAAGAGAAGATACTGGAAAGGAAAGGGGAGATGAGACCTTCATTCAAGTGTTTGAGGGGTTGTCATGTGGATGACAAACTAGATTAGTTCTGATGAGCCTCAAAGGACAGAATTCAAGAGCAATGGATGGATATTGCCAAGAAGTTAATTTAGACTTTATGTCAGGAAAAAATCCTTTTCTTGAACTGTTACTCTAATAATCAGTCAAACAACAAACATGTAAAAAGTGCTATGTGCCTAGCACTATGCTGCGTGCTGTCAAAAGTACAGTGGGCTATCTTGAGATGTGGTGAGTTCTACCTCTTTGAAATCTTCAAACAGCAGCTAATGGCAATCTTTATATTGTATTGGGGATGACTTTTGTGTGTAAGTTAGACTAAATGAATCCTTATGTTCCTTGCAACCCGCAAATTCTATGGATACAAGGTATGATTATGTAATGGTAAGATAGCGTAGCAAAGGGTTGTGTTGGAAATTAGAGTGCCTGGGTTCAACTTTTAGCCCCCCTGTTCTCCTACCTATGGCAATATGAACAAGTAACCTCTCAGGGTCTCAGTTTACTTACTTCTAAAATGATGGAGTATACTAAGTGATTTCTAATTTCTTTCTGTTTCTAAATTGGTGACCCTGTGACCATTCCCTCTAAGGAATCCCTATTAGTGCTTTAAATTCCATTTCAACGACTGCAATTTCAGGGAGCCTTTACCTAGTCCCTCTCACTTTTCATATAGCACATTCTTTGTAAGTCTCCACAATATTTGTCTATTATTTTGTAGAACAATTATGTATATGTATCATTTTCCCCTTCTAACCTGTATTCATGAGTGCAGGGATTACCTACATTTCAATTTCATATTGATATTACGTGTACCTTTCTAATTCCTAGAATAGTAGAATATCTACTAATTAGACACTTAGTTATTTGTGGAAATGAAATGATTTACTCTGATTTGAATTGAACTATGTTATACAATCCTTTCATGCAAAAATGAGGTCATTTCAAACATTTCTTACACCCTAGCACTAGATATTCAATAAATACTTGATCATCATCTTCCTTCTCAGCGGATGCTGATGCTATTGACTACCACCTGTGGTATTACAAAGGAAGAAAGGCAGTTTTCACTCATATCTATTTCCCACCTTATCTCATTTATCTGTCTGCCCTCAAAATTTTGAAATAGGGAGGAGATGCTTTGTGCATGTCTGCATAAATGCTAAGTGTTCTGTTGTCCTTAGACTTTGACATATAATTGTGGGGGCTGTCTGTGCCCAGAGGTTATTACAAATAATGAAAACAATCTGGAAATATAATCATAAAAAGTCAGCATTTGGTAAAAATGACTGACTTTCGTTTCTTCACAACTTTGGAGTCCACTGGGAGCAAAGATGTGTGATAAATAAAAGATGTTGGTGTGAGTATTAGACAGTGAGTCATCATAGTGTTTGTATGACAAAAGAGAAGGTAAAATGAAGGATTTTTTCTCCCCTTCAACTGAGAAAGCTTTTCAAAATTAATTCCTCTGTTTAATCATTATACCTTAAGCAAATTTAATTTGGATTAAAATATTGATTTTGGTCAAGTTCCATCATTAATTTTTGCACCCAATAATTTAAAATAGGACATTAGTGCCTAAATTCCCAGACACTGAATCACAAAAGTCAACACAACAAATAGAAGATAAACTTCTGGTCTGATTTAACATGCTAGAGATGCTTTCATAATGCATGCTATACACATATGATTGACTTACAGTTAATTATACTAACTAGTGGATGGAAATGCTAATAAATTTCTACTTCTTAATGTATATAATCGATCTTTATTCCTCCATGTGTACAAAGAGTAACCTTTATAAACAAACTACCAACCTGTGTCTTAGAGACTTGGATAACCTTGTTTTCTATTGAACTTGAAACAAGTTTCTCTCCCTGTTCAGTCAAAAGTCACATGTCTCCCTCTAATGTGGTCATCTGGAAATTCTCTGTCAATCAGCACTGTCCTCAAGTCAATGCAACTGCTTGAGTACCTGTTAGTATAGGGAAGGAGTCAGTCTGTGGTAAGCTCTTAGAATAGACTGATGGCAGGGGTTGCTGGGGGGTATTAATATTTTTACTTAGGATTTTTTCTAAATTAATTTGGTAGTTTACTTCAGAATTACTGATAAAGTTTTTAAATATTTTTTTCATTATGGGTCTTTCTTACCAGAGGGATCACATATGGTTATCAGTTGATTAAGAATACACCCGTGTTCCTTACTGTGTTATATCACAAAACATCTTATTATTAAAAATACAATTTAGAGAAAAAACAACTTATTCTCAATTGCTTAATCACAAAATAGAGGTTTAAAACAAAATGGAATCAGTTATGCAAAATTGTCAAATGTATTCTTCCTATTTTGTTAAGGTACTAAAACTTATTCTCATTACACCTACCTTTTTAAATACAGTCTACTTTTATTTAGCACATGGTACAAGCAAATCACCTAATTTTGAGGGGAAATGTCTCAGTGCTTTTTGGCTAAATGGCTTCATCAATATAGGTACTTTCTCTACCGGTATAAGTGAGAATCTATCCATCCGTCCTGATTCTGTGTGATTCTTCTACAACTCTTTTTGTAACCTTCCATAAATGATCTATTCAATAAGTAAGATGTTCCTCTGGAACTTTAAAATTCCACAAATGCAGGAATGCAATACTGAAGCTAAGGATTTGTTTCCTTTTTCTTTGAACATTGACTAGTCTACACTTTTTCAGTCAGTTTGTCAGTTAACAAATATTTAGTAAGCATCTAATATGTTTCAGACACTCTGCTAAGCTCTGGGGGGTACAAAGAAAGACACTAAACAATAAACAGCTTTGGCATTGACACAGCTTACATTCTAATAGATATTACAGTGGAAAAAATGCTGGACCTGGAGTCAGGAAGCCCTGACATGACATTTGGACTCAGATGCTAACTACTTGTGTCACCTGGGCAAATCACTTAGCCTCTATTTGCCTCCATTCCCTCATCTGTAAAATGCAGATAATAATAACACCTACCTCTGAAAGTGGTAGTGAGGATAAAATGAAATTTTTTAAAAGTGCTTTGTCCTTAAAATACTACATTAATGTTAGCTTCTGTTGATTTTATTTTTATCATTATTACTTGAAGATAATAACTATATATGTTTTGTGTGTGTATATAAACTTATATTTGTGCATATAGGTGTGTGTGTGTGTTTGTGTGTGTGTGTGTGTGTGTGTGTGTGTGTGTGAAGAGTCTACTGAAATTCTTATAGGATTTCTCTTGCCTTTGACAGTCTCGGGATAAAGCCATGGAGCTGGTGTTTGGTGTAAGCTCAGAACAACCCCCTCCCATCTAATTATCATCATTATCATCATCATCATCATCATCAATCATTACCTAGCTCTCAAAATTGTTAAAGATACTGAGTCTCAGTAAGTTGGACATATAGTTAGGGATTATTGAGGAAAGCAGAGGGAGCAGATTAGTTATAATAGAATGCTGGAACATTAGCTCAGAACATATTTTTCCATATAGAAATTCCTTTTGATACTGAACAGCTAGTTAGTGTAGTAGAAAGAGTGCTGGAGAGAAGGCCTGGAGTCAGGAAGACCATAATACAAATATTGCCTCAGGACAAATCCCTTGACTTCTCTAAACTTCTCTTTCCTCATTTAAAATGAGGGAGTTGGATTTGATGGCATGTGAGGACCTTTCATCCCTAAATCTATGATTCTAACCTATTCACTAACCTAGTTGCAAGACTTCATCTCCAGCTCCCTTGAATTGAAAGGGATAAGCTATAGAAACGGTTACCTTCTCCTACTCACCCAAAATTCATAGTGCTTAGTTATCAGGACCCTAAAATATTGGGGCCCTAAAATCCTGGTTCACCCTCTACTCCATGGCTGGTAAATTTTTATTGATTCCTTTTCTCTCCATTTTTCACAGTAATTATCTGCTCAGGTAAAGATGTTTTCTCTTTTACCCCTCCTCCAGTCTTATTCTTGTCTACCTTAGAGTAGCCTTCGCTGGTGCCTACTGTGTTTTTTGCCCTCCTAATCCTTTCTATCCTCGTAAATACTCCTCTTTTTCAGAAACTCATTTTTATTATTGATTAACAAATAAGCAAACATCTATTAAGCATTGACTATGTGCCAGGGAAAGGTAGAAAGGAGTGCTGGGTCAGGAGTTAGGATGACTCCTCTTCCTGAGTTCAAATCTGGTCTCATAAATGAGCTCTGTGACTCTGGGCAAAACACTTAACCCTGTTTGCCTTAGTTTTCTTATTTGTTACATCAGTTGGAGAAGGAAAAGGAAAAGCCCTCCAGTATCTTTGCCATGGAAACCTCCAATGGAGTCATAAAGAATCAGACAGGACTGAAACAATGCCACAACAAAATATGTGCTGGGATCTTTGCTAGGCACTAGATGATACATTGAGAATAATGAATATCCCCTGACTTCAAGGAGTTTATATTCTATATACTTGCTCGTTCAGCCTTTTTATCCTCTGAAATTTATGATAATGTGCTTTTCTCAAAACAAAACAAAAACAAATTAATATATGAATGAATGAACAAACACCATATCCTGTACAGCATTGTTGTGAAGTATAGATCATTCTTTGTCTCAAGTCTTCTGATGGGCGGGGCCAGGAAGAGGAAGTGACCTCCAACTATTTCCTACCAAGACTCCCAGATTATTCCTTTGTCAGAATCTCTATGTATTTCCTCCTCCTTTGGGGTTCACTCCATCCCTTAAGTTTCCCTCATTTCCTAAATAATACAGTACTTAAATTACTTATAAAAAAAAAAAACCTTGCTTTCATTCATTTCAATTCAGTAAGTAATCATTAAACTGCCTACTGTGCACCGGGCATTGTACTAGGTAGGCGGGCATTGGGGATGGAAATGGGATCCAAAAAATAAATAACAAAAACAAATCCCAAGTCTCAAGGAATATATATATGTTTTGTGTGTTTTATATTGCCTCTATTTCCCAAAATAACCCTTTCCTTTCTTTCCCAGAGAGCAATGCCTTCTAACAAAGAATTAAAAAAATCATGTTTAGCAAATCTAACTCACAGAACAAAAAAGTCTCATATTATCTTTTACAGTGCTCTGCTCCCACTGCCCCTTACCGCTGCCTTCTGATATCTTTTCTTCTATCTCTTCTTCAGAATCAAGTTCGATCATTATAATTTCACAGCATAAAGTTTCCATTGTTTTGTTTTTCAAACCATACTATGGTCTAGTGTTCCTCACACCACAGATTTGTAACTCTGTTTTGCAAATTTATTTATTTGCTATCCACCTTTGAATCAATTGTGTCCATTTTATACTGCTATCTTAAATTTTCCAGTCTTTAGCTCTCATTCACCCTACCATCCACCTTCTCTATTTATGTATCCATGTGACTGAACAGTAGTATTAAAGGGAGTTCTGTTTTTTTAAAGGAAGTTCTACTACCTTGCAAAGAGGGTCCACTGACATCTCATGGCTGCATGTAATTCTTTTTATTCGTCCTCATACTCCACAATATTACCACAGTGAATGTTGTGAATCTTCTCTACTTCCTTCATACCTACCCACCCTTCTCAGCAGATGCCTTGTTTTTCTAATTTACAGAGACTATCAAGCCTATGTGGAGCTCTCTTACTTTCCTAATCTACACCTCAGAACACCTCTGCATCTTCACCTATTTTTTTTTCTTGCCCAGCCTTAATCAACAAGGAGGAGCTTATCTTTTTCCTTGGGAAGTAAACTTTTCTATTCCTGACTTTGATTACATAGATTTCCCCACTCATAAGGAAATTTCCCCATTGCTATTTCTCCTTTTCCTGCTGCTTACAAGCATTCCCAGGTTTTCTCTATCCTCAAAATTAAAAAAAAAAAATGCACCACAGTCCTTGTGAGGCATTCCTTTATTACTTCAGTTTTCAATGCTCTGTCCCTTATTAAGTTTCTGGCTTACCTTGAAGTTTCCTATATGTATATGGGCAGTTAGTTGTCACAATATATAGAGTGCCAGATCTAGAGTCAGGAAGATTTTCTGAGTTCAAATCTAGCCTCAGAAACGTGCAACTATGTGACCCTAGTCTAATCATGTAACTCTGCTTGCCTCATCTGTAAAAATAGCACACACATCTATTATCTTTGCCAAGAAAAACCCAAATGGGGTCATAAAAAGTCAGACTGACTACAAATGACTACACAGACAATATGCATACTAGATCAATTTTCCCAGTATTGTGGAAGTTATTTTAAGTCAAAAGCTATTTTGCTTTTTATCCCCAGTGTTTACCTATACCAAATTGCCTCAAGCATGTGATATATATATATATATATATATATATATATGTGTGTGTGTGTGTGTGTGTGTGTATCTATATACATATATAGTATATATAATACACACACGCACTGCACATGCACACATATACACTCATACATATATAATTTAAATAATCAAGAAGCATTTATTATCCCTCATATCTTGGATGGGGGAGTAAGGGGAATCAGAAAGACTCCTCTTCCCAAGTTCAAAAGTGGCCTCAGACACTTCCCACCAGTGTGACCCTGGGTCTTAATTCCTCATTTTAAAATGAGTTAGAGAAAGAACTGGTAAACCACTCCAGTATCTTTGCCAAGAAAACCCCAAATGGTTACATTCTCCAGATGCTTTGTCAAACTTGGTGATACAATGACCAAAGTGAAAGGGTCCAGTCCCCAAGGAGTTTGCATTTGAATGGAAAGACAACCTCCATGTAAAATGGTTTTATTGTTATTTGCTTCCCCTCCCTCCCAGAACTGAGTTCATGGGGGTGAGGAGTTAACTGTATGAATGCAGAAGTTTCTTAGGGCACTTATGGGTCAAATAACTTGCCCAAGATAATGCAGCCTATGGTTGTCAGAGTTGGAATTTAAAATCAAATATTCCTGACTCTAGATCAGCTCTCTATCCACTACAATAGCTATTTCCTGAATACAAAATTAATGCATTGTAATTTTGGATGGGAGAGCACTAATAGCTGGGGGGATAAGAAAAAGGATTAATAGCAAAGCAGTGCTCAAGCTGGGTTTTGAAAGAAATAGGGAATTCCTAGAGGTAATTGAGAGACTACCTTACAAGCAGAGTTGAAAGAGGTTGGGAAGCAGCCAGTGGTATATGGAGAGAAGAGATGAAATGTAATGTATGAGGAAGAGCAATTAGATCAGTATGGTTGATTAATATTCTATTACACATGGAATATTTGACCTTTGAGGTCTTTTCTCACTCTGATATTAGTGGTTTTATCAATCTATGAATAAAGAAAAGTCCCAGGAGGCAGAATGGCTCACCTGAAAGAGAGATGGATTTGGCCTAGAAGACCTGATGAGTCTGATTTCTGGCTCTCCCAGGTACTCTGTTTGACCTTGGGCAACTCATAGACCCTCTCTGGACCTTAGTTTTCTCTTCTATAAATTAGTGGATGGTCGGACTAGATGACATACGTGTAAGGTCCCTTCTATCTTTAAATCTATGTCCTGATGATCTGATTGCCTTTAAGCTACCTTTCTAGCAATAAATCTAATCTCCTGTAATCTTAAAATTACCTGGGTAATTTGGATACACCAGTAGCATCCTTGAAGGCATGTAGCCTACAAAATACAAAACACAGTAGCATCTACATAAAAATGAACTACATTCTTTCAAAGAGTCTAAACAATTCACATTCTCAGTAGTCTCCCTGGGGACTTTATGTCCTATAAATATGTAATTACAAGATCATTGACTCTGCTCCCCTCAGTAAAGTAGCTGTAAATCTAGTAGGTTCTTCTTACTGGACAAACTAATTTGCTAAAGGGGATTATAATAACTTTTACATAATGTGAGCTATCACATTGTGTGTGTGTGTGTGTGTGTGTGTACTGCAAGTACATTTGCCAACAAATGTTTTACTTGTAACAAAAAGCTTTTCACTTTGTCAAGAAAGTAAGTCCTATTAGTCTATTGTTGCCTATTATTTCTAAGTTCCCTAAGACTAACAGTTTGGTGGGCTGTCATATTGTATTTAATGAAGGATAATGGCTGCAAAGATAATGATATAGTTAAATAGCATTTTGTATTTATAACAGCCTTACATTGATGTTTATTTGTAATTGCTTTCCAAAGCCTTTTTAGAGCCCATATATGCTTGCTTTGTAAATAAGGACCCCAAGATGGAAGGCAATTAAACAATGTACCCTGGGTCGTGGGAATCTGTACAATAATATGAAATATTTCAGACACTATTTTACTAGACTCTAGTTCAAATCACAGTCCTTCTTACCTTTAGGAATATACAGAAAGTCAAACTTCTTTCTGGACCTCTGAAACAATTCTACAACTTGTAATCTATTGAATTTACCAAAGATATTTTTTAAGGGTCAAATGGCTGGAACAAAGATTTTTTAACTAGACAGAATTTATACTATATTCTCTGTCTCATGAAGAAGAGGCTGAGTGGATACTTTACAGTTTCTATTCAAAGGATTGGTTGCTAAAAAAAAGTTTAGGTACAAGCAAATATCCTTTAAATTCCTCTGCAGAAGCATATATTGATTCAATCATTCTTTAAGATTAATCCAAATGATTGCTAAGATCATAGTTTGTAGAGATGAGAGGGGTTCCAATGTCCTCCTAGTATCTAACACCTTTTTTATAGTTGGACAAATATAGGGACAGAGAAGGGATGTATGGTTTACCCAATTCCAGTAAAAACACAGTAAATAGTAGGGGCAGCTAGGTGGCACAGTGAGTAAGAGCTCTGGCCCTGGAGTTGGCATGACCTGGGATGAGTTCTGGCCCACCCACACACAAACAATGACTGGCCTCATAACCTTGAACAAGTTGCTTAACCCCAATTGCTTTAAAAAAACAAAACAAAACAAAACAAAACACAGTAAATAGTAGACCCAGGACTTGAAACCCAAACCTTCAATTAAAACTAATGCTCTTTTCATAATGCCACACTGCGCTTATTTATGAAAAAAAATCATTGTACCCACCTAGCTGTTAGGCTGATCTTTTCCTCAAAGGAACAAATTAGCAAAATATTCTTGTAAATTCTGAGGATTTCTCAAACTAAATGGATCAAATTTCAAAGGACAGACTTTAAAAGTCTGTCATTCCCCAATAGAGGAGTTGTCAAAAACAGCACAAATACTTTTCAAAGGTGAATTGAAAATTATAATTGGTTATTTGAAAATATATCTCACATCATTAACAATAAAATAACTTCAAATTTTAAAAATCCTTAAATTGTACCTTATACCCTGCAAATTGGAGAAAAAAACAGAAATAAAAACAGTCAGTGTCAGAGGGGCTATTGGTAGATAAATTAATACTTGGCTAATGGAGCTTTGAAATATTCTGGTCATTCATAATTTCAATTTCAAATCGTGTGGAAACATGGCTAATAGGGAAATATGATTTTCATGACTTTATATATAAAATCCATTTCATATTGCTTTCTTAAGGGGTAGGGGAGACAAATGAAAGGCAGATAATTTGTAACTTAAAATTATAAAAAAAAGTTAATTTTTTCACATGCAATTAGGAATTATTTAATAAGATAAATAGATATAATTTTAAAATGCAATTATACAAGAAAGGTAACTAAACTTTCCATATTTTTAGCCTAGTGATCATGCTACTATTCATAGACTCCAAGGAAATCAGAGATACCAAAAAATGTCTGGTATGGGCTTACTATGTTACAGACACTGTGCTAATCACTAGGAATACAAGTACAATACAAAGCAAAAAGAAATATAGTGCATTTCATTAAGGAATTTATATTCATTCTAATGGGGAAAAGGGGATCTAAAAAGTATATATGGTTTGAGGGAGGGGTCAGGGAGAATAAGATATAGGGCACCTGTGTGCAAACATGATGCAAAAGCCCAGAGACTCTGGAAAGGATCCAGGTAAGGAGAGAGGTGAATCTGGTATGGGAATATCCTCAAAATTGAGGTTCTGGGAATACTCACCAATGGGAGTATGTGAAATGCTAGTAGTTTGGTTTCCACAGATCCTATAAGAACAATGGATGTTCCAAAATCCAGATGTTGAACAATGCATTCAGGGATGTGTAAATTAGAATGAGGGGAGGAAGGGCAGAGCAACCCTATTCAATCATATAGCTGGAAGAAATCTGCAAGTTTACCCTTTGATGGGGCCTGGGCTAAGCTGGCTCAGACTGGCAAGGGTCAAAGAATGTCACCAACTTTTCATTAACAGGCATGCTTAACTATCCTTATGCATAGTAACTGACACACCATGCATAGAATTAGAGTCTCGTTATCTGATCATGGGATGCATGTAGCTCATGTGGGTGGGAGGAAGAAATATAAGTAATGGACAGGTCAGAAAGATTTTAACCCAAAAGAGCTGGCACCAATACCAGTTCTGAAGGGAGGAACAAAGCAGCGGATTTGAATGGAAGTAGCATAAAAGGGTTTGAATTTGTCTGATTCTCTGTAGTCTTTTGAAGAGGCTACCCATTTATTCAGGAAAGTAAAAATGTAAAATAAAGATACCAAAAACCTTCCTGGCTTTCCAACAAATACTGCTTATTCCTAAACTAAATATGTTTACAACAGAAGGACTACAAGGGTGAAGAGATTTTCCAGGATGAGAAGACTACAGTAATGGAGGGATCTTTTAGGATGAGAAGGAACCAAAAGAAAAAGATGGAAAAATGCATAATACCTACTGAAATTATGTTGAAACTTTGAGATTATGATAACAGGAACAGAAGCTGATGGTAATGATGAAAATGATAACGATAACAATATGTACCATTAATAAAGAGCTTAAAGTTTTACAAAGGCTTTACATACTATAATTCATTTTATCCTCACATCATTTATCCCTATTTTACAGATGAAGAAACAAAGGCAGAATGAAGATAAATGACTTGCCAGGGTCATATATGTAATGTTAAGATAATTTGAAGATCTTCTCTGCCCTTTAAAAGGAACATAGAGCCCTGCCCAAAGCAAATCAGGCTCTTGGCTATGGGGAGTTTCCAATTAAGTGCTAGGGCATGAAGATTTTCAAGCTCCTCGGCACTTAGCCAGTCAGATGCCTAGAATTTGTTAGATATTCTGGGAAGTTGGTATTCTGCTTTGGGGGTTCACTCATGAGAAGGATCCTTTAATTTCCTGGTCGAGAATCCAAGTAGTCATATGTTCAGAGCCTCCAACTGCTTAGATGTCTGTAAGTATATATAGCAATATTGCTTACTCAGACAATTGGAGCCCTGTCAGTTGATCCTTGTGTTAATTTCTCTGTTTGTATTTTCTCCAAGTTCAGGGTGCTGATCTTTCCCTTGAACTAATGAATGAAATTAATAGTAGGATTGTTGACCCCTTTTTGAGCAGTCTTTCCTTTAAAAGCAATTCAAAGAACGTGTCCTAGCAGGCCATCCTGGGTGCGCTTGCTAATACAATACAATAGGAAATGTGTAGGCAGGATTGACTTCAGGTCTTCCTAATCCCAGGTCTAGCATTCTGTTTACTGACACCTGCCTCTAATTTTATGTCAGAGAACTACTATAGAATGCTATATAGTCAGTCAGATATGGTCACTGTAATGGTTTTTTTGTTGTTGTTGTTTATCCTAATTATTTTTTCTTTTATTTATTTTTATTTCAAACTGTAGGCAGTACAGCATACTCTTTTGTTTCATCTAAAAAATTACAACTTAAAAGGAAAACAATAAAATCTATTTTTCTAAAAGCCAACATATAAAAAAAAATAAATAGTATACTCATCTTTTTCAGGGAAGATGTTTTTCTTGATCTGAGTCACAAGACCCAACCCATATGTTGGGGTCTCTGTTTCTAGTCTGTAAAAATTTACTGAGGATTTGAGGAAGTATTAGGAAATATTTTTTCCTTCTACCTCAATTGATTACTTATATTTATGCCTTTTTTACATCAGAATAATTTGTATTTTTTCTCTACACTCTCTCCTTCAATGATTTAATCAACTCCCATGAACTCAATTATGACCTTTATGCCAATAACTCCCAAATCAATATATCAATATATCAATATAATCTCTGTCTTCTGAACTCTTATGCCATATTATACTTTTCTAAAAAAACCCATCTATTCTTCAAATGTCTCATTTCTGTTGATAGAACAATCATTTTAATCTCATCATTTAGATTTTTATCCTTAAAAATATCCTTAACTAAACTCTCTTTTGTAACCCTCACATCTAATTAGTTGCTGAGTCTCATTCATTGTAACCCCCAAACATCTCCTGCATTTGTCACATTTCTATTCACATGATGCCTGCCTTAGTTCAGGTCCAAATAACTTTTTGCCTGCACTGTTGTAGTAACCTCCTAACTCATCCCTTCCCTTCCAGTTTCTTCCCTATCCAATTATCCTACAAACAACTACCACATTGAAATTCCTAACATGCATTTGTATCATGTTATCTTTCCCCTCAAAAATCTTTAATGGCTTCCTATTGCCCTCAGGGCAAAATATACAGTCATCTGCCTGGCATTTAAAGTGCTTCAAAATCTGGTTTTCACCTACTTTCCAAACTGTATTTCATAATATTCCCCTTCATTAATCTTGTATCACTGGTAACTGGTATGCTATCTGTTTTCTGAACAAAGCATTTCACCATGACTTTTTTTAGGTGTTTTTTCATATCTATAACCACTACCCCTTTGTCTTTACTTCATAATATTTCTAACTTCCATAACAGTACAAATCAAATGTGTATACATTCTTTTATGACTATAGGCTTTTTGAGGGTATAGGTTTTGTTTCATTTTTATTTCCTGGAAAACATTAAAATTTTAAAATGTTTGTTGAAGAAAATATACTCTTAATATATCCTCCATTTAATTCATGGCAATAGAGAATATGTTAAGCAACACTCTACCAACAAATCAACAAGACTAAGTGATTTATGCAAAATTCCTTATTCGTAAGAGCCAACCTCTTTGCAGAGAGGGAGGAAATGTTTCTTTCTTTCTTTCTTTTTTTTTTTTTGCTCAGATCAATATTTGTAATCCATCTATTCTGACACATTGAAGTGTTGTTTGCATTTATATTATTATATTCATTAGGCTCATCATTCCTTTTTGTCAATGCTCAAAGCTGGAAAAGGAAGGAAAGAAGGAAGGCATGGAGGCAGATATATAGGAAGGAGGGAAGGAAGGAAGAAATGAAGGAATAAAGGGAGAGGGGGAGAAAGAAAAACATGGGAGAGGGAAGGAGGGAGAAGAGAAGGAAGAGAGGAAGAAAAGAAAAAAGAAAAAAGGAAAAAGGAAGGAAGAAGAAAAGGAAAAAAAGAAGGGAAGAAAGAACAAAGGAAGAGAGGAAAAATTTATATAACTATTATGTGCCAGGAATTGTAATAAGCACTTTACAAACTCATTCATTTGTTCCTCAGAATAACCCTGGGAGAGAGGAGCTATTATTATCCCTGTTCTATGGTGGAAGAAAATGAGGAAGGCAGAAATTAAGTGACTTCTACAAGGCCATACAATAACTAAGTATCTGAGGCTGGCTTTGAATTCTGGCCTTCCTGACTTCAAGCTAAGTATGCTATCTACTTACTATTATAATAATAGCTAGAATTTATATGACACTTTAAAATTTGCAAAATAATTTACAAATACAGACTCATTTTCTACTCATGGCAGTTAGGTACTATTACCTTATTAGGTACTATTATCCCCATTTTAGAGACGTGGAAACTGAGGCAAAAAGAGGTTAAGCGATTTGTCCGGTGTCAGAGTCAGTGGTAATAAATAGTTATTAAGCACCTACTCTGTGCCAAACACTGTGCTAAGCATTGGAGATAAAAAGAAAAGTATGGCAGACCCTGCCCTCCAAGGCTCTCTATCTAATTGAGGAAGACAACCCATAAAGAGAAGCTAAAAAGGGCAGGGGGAGGAGTTGAAAAGAGACAAGAATGGAGCCGTGATAAAGTCATACAAATAGGCAGCCAACGTGGGAAATTATTTGAGGAAGTGAGAATACTAGAGTTAAATTCATCTTGTAGCTTGTTGGACACCAAGAGAATCATATTCCATGTCATAACAATCTGATTTTGATGTAGCAAGTTGCTAATTCTGTAGTGTAGTCATATTAGAAATCATTTAAAAATTAATGTCCTAAAATTAATAAGTCCTTCACATGACCATCTTGGAGGATTTCCTTCATGATTGATACTATGAAGAACAAATCATGGAGATATATGATATCCTATGGTGTCTATCACTGCTGGAGAGTTCTGATATTGAATTAAGCTCAAGAAGTAATTCAGTGTGGGGCAGCTAGGTGGCACACTGAGTAGAGCATTGGCCCTGGAGTTAGAAGGACCTGAGTTCTGATCCGACCTCAGACACTTAAGGCACACAAACAAAAACCTAGCCATGTGACCTTGGGCAAGTTATTTAACCCCAACTGCCCTCCAAAAAGCAAAAAAAAAAAGAAGTAATTCAGTGTTTATGGCCAGGTTCTCTGATGGGGATGACACTGTACTGCTTTCATCATGTTCCAGAACACTTCAGAGCTTTCTTAATGTAATCTAGGATTGCTTTACAATTTAGTCTGACTATCCATAAAGAAAAAAAAAGTGGATGAATAATGCCTAAAGTCCCATTATACTATTCCATTGAATGGACTAATAGGACAAACTATGGAGCTTATGCCAGGGGTATTACAGGGCCCAAATTGAACTGGATTATAGGAACATTTTTCTTTTTTAATTTCCAATGGGAGCATTTATACTTTAGAAATCAACAAAAATTACAAAATTAATTCTCTAGAATTAAGACAGTGACATTGAAAATGTTTATAATGAAGACTAAAAAGGGTGTGGTGCATACATTTTTTAAACCTGTTGTTAAACATTAACTCACACTCTCTTCTTTATCTGCCTACCAGTCTGACTTTCTGCCTTTTGGTCTATCTATCTCTCTAAATAAACGTATTATATGCATGCATACACACACATATGCATACATACAAATATATATATATATATATATATATATGTATGAATGTATATACATAAACATACACACAGAGCAAATGAATGATGAATTGGGCTTAGAATATGATAGGAAAAAGGTGGCAAGGTAGATGTCTTTTGAAATATGGAAAGGACTTTTTGGTGACCTCCAAGCTTTTGTTAGAAAGAAAGGTGATTTTTAATGTAAATATTTTTTATGATGTTATCTGATTGTGATCCATAGAACAATATGTTCTCCAAAGAATTGTAGTTGAAGATCTCCCAAAGGACAATGGAGAAGTTCATGGTATTTATGAACAAGTTGCAATAAATTATCAATAATGGATGATAAAAAAGAAGCAGTATCAAGGGCAGCATCAAAGAAATGTCTGATTAAAAGGATTGGGTCCGCACCTGGTCATAGCAAGATTTAATCAATGTCATATATAATCTATTGGTATCCTTGAAAAATCAGGGGAATTAAAAAAAAAATAGGTCATGATTTCCTTAGGTAGAATCCCTTTGGAAAACTTATGGAAGGATTTAGGTATGAGATATATACAATGGTGTGGAATTGATGAGTTTTAAACTGGAGGCAATACTCACACTGATGAGATCATAGATGGACTGGGAAAATGGAATATTGATAAACTGGAGGGCATCCATATGAATTTCCTCAAATTCTTGAATATATTTTTTAACCTAGAGAAAAAGAAGAGTCAGAGGGATGCTTGATAGATATGTTGAAGCATCTGAAAAGTTAACATGTGAAAGAAGGAATGATCTCATCATATTTGGCCACAGAAGGGAGAAGAACATATGCAAAAATCTCAGTCAAGTTTTGATTTGATATAAGGAAAATCTTCTTGAAAATGTTATCACCCCAAAGTGTAAGAAGTTGCCTCTAAAAGCAATGGTTTTCTTATCAATGAGTATTCAGACAAAATTTGGATAGATCTTTCCCATGTAAGTTGAAAAAGGAATTCTTCTCTGGACATGAATAAGAGTATTTATCTTTATTAGATTTGAACTCCTGCAGGGCAAAGACTATCTGTTGCCTTTCCTTGCACCCCCAGCACTTAGTGCACTGGCACAAAGTTTGTGGTTCAGAAATGCTTATTGACTTGCTGTTTGACTTTGGAGATTCCATCTCAGTGAAACTTTAGGATTTACAGGAGGCCTACTTGGACAAGTCTTGCAAAGGATGGTTATGGATGGGTTGTGATTTTTACCAGTGAAAGGAATATTTCCATTGATAAGATCTCAGATCCATTAAAGTATCTAAGTCCTTTATCTATGTGTATACACACAAACATTCAGAAGTACTTTTTCTAAGTAAGATGTCTAATCTTGTAACTTCTGTTATAGACATAAACTTGACTATTCATGATGATTATTCCCCAATGACATGGCACTTCTCTGAGAATACCAAAACTTTATTGAAGGCCTCTAAATATGTTTCAGAAATCTCCAAGGTGATAAATATCCTCTTTAATTTATCAGGTAGGAACAGTGGAAGAAAGGTTTAAGTGAACTATGTTTTTTTTTTTTTTAATAACAAACTATGTTTAAAAAAAGGTTTTAAAAGCCTGAAAAAATGGAAAATGGATCTTCACTCTTGACTGTCACAAGGACCTGCTAGCTCCTGGAATATGCATTTTCCCATTCCATTTCTTCTTATCTATGTATTTACTGCTTGAATAGATTGGTGGCTAGTGAGGAAAATTGTTCTATATGCTTCTGAATGATCTGCTATGAATGGTCCAGCAAAGGATTAGTCAGTCACCTCACCTCTAAATGCCATTGTTTGTGTTTCTGTCAGGGTTTCATCATCATTGTTTAATGTTGCGTCTCTGGTTTTCAGTAAGAGTAAATAGAAGGAAAGTAAGGATGATTTCACTTGACACTTTAATAGTAGCTGCCTTGACATTATGACAGCATATTGAGAAAAATGAGTGAAATCCTCTCATGGGAGGGGAAGAAAGGTAGTTCCTTGCACTGACATCTCTGAAGCTGTATCTACACATACTGAAAGAAGGAGCAAATTGAGGAAATGCTCTGTATCATTAAGGCCAAACTACTCTACTGAAATGTAGAACAGCAGTGATCTGTGCCTGGAGGGGTGCCTATGTTGATGAAATCATGGCTATATTTCAATATAAAATATTTAGTCTGATGAATGTTAAGAGGCAGTGTATTGGGTTGGTTTTACTACTTATAACCTGAGTGTCCTTGAGTGAATCACCTTTCCAGGTTCCATCCATATATTCTATGATCCAGCTAGACAGGCCTTTCTGCAGTTATTCATACATGATATGCCATCTCTCATCTCTTTCCTTCTGCTCTCGTGACCCATGGCATATATCTATCTCTTAGAATTTATGGTTTCCTAAAAGACTTCAATAAAGTTACCTCCTTCTGCACAAGGATTTTGAGGTTTTCCCCAGCTTCTAGTACTTTTCCCCACTCAAAGTTACTTTGTCTCAGCTTTAGAGATCTTGTATATTAAATGAAATATTTTTAAAGTGCTTAACACAGTACCTGGCCCATGGTAGGCACTATATAAATGCTTGCTAGTATTATTACTACCGTAATGTGGGTTGTATGTACACCTATGTATTTACATATTTTCTCTCCCATTATAAGTTAAGATCCTTGTGGGTAGTTTTGTCTTTTCTTTTTAATCTCTACCACGTAACACAGTGCTTAGAACATAGTAGATGCTTAATAAATTATTTAATTGATGGATTGATTGCTTAATCTTTTACTCTTTTTACCTATGGATATAGTTACTTGCTAGAATGAAGAAGCTAGTCATTCTAGATGAACTACAAGGTCCCTTTGAAGTCAAATAATATCACTAATCACATGATATTTAGATAGTTTTCTTATTTGAGCCCCACAACAACTCTGGGAGGTAGTTATTATTATTTTTTTACTTCTTTTTCAGAGGGGGGAAGGCAGTGCAACTGGGGTTAAGTGACTTGCCCAAGGTCACATGGCTAGCAAGTGTTACATGTCTGAGGCTGGATTTGAACTCAGGTCCTCCAGACTCCAGGGCTGGTGCTCTAGTCACTGTGCCACCTAGCCACCCCTGTAGTTATTATTAATATCACTGCTTTATAAATGAAGAAACTGAAGGTCTTGGAGGTTAAGAATTGTACAGCTAATAAAAGTCTGAGTCAGAATTCAAAGCCAGCCCAACCTCAAGTCCAATCTACTTTTCTTCAGCTTTGCCCCCAGCAAAAAAAAAAAAAAAGGCATATAGAGAGAGCTTTAAAGTTTGTGAAACACTGCATAAAGATGATCATATTTGAATCTTACGATAATCATGTGAATAAGGAAGTATGTTAATAAATAATAACAATAATCATATCTCCACTTTATAGAAGAAAAAAATCAGGACCTACCTATAAATGGGAAAGAGGGAGCAGAAACCTGTCTAACGTCAGCCGAGATTAAGTAATAAGTAACGGAACTTAGATTTTAATACTAGATCTGTTATTCCAGGATTAAATCTTTCTATTTAAAAAGAACTACAATATTAATACAATAATGAATAATAAAATAAATAATTAAAAAAATCACTACCATACCTTTGTAACCTGATGTCTAATGTGAAAATATTTGCAGATCCTATACTGGAATATATGCCATCGTGGGGGGTGGAGGGAGGGAGGGATGGAAAATTTGAAACTCAAGGAATTATGGAATTGAATCTTACTTTTAGTTTAAAAGTAAACAAGTTAAAAAAGACAAAAAAAAAGAATTTACCCCCACCCTAAAAATATCATTACGATAAAGTAACCTTACTTCAACACCCTGACCTCATGAGACCAAGACCATTTACTCTTATGAAATGTGTATGCATTAGTTTAGAATGTCTTCACTTTTGCATTCAAAAAATAAAAACAAATATTATTTTACTTTTATACAGATTTAAACAGCTTTTTAGGACTAAATGAGGGGGAAAAGATATGAAAACATTTGGTCATCTTAAAACATTCTTTTTTTTTAAGTAATTGGGGTTAAGTAACTTGCTCAAGGTTACACTGCTAGTCATTATTTATGTGTGGGTGCTAAGTACTGAGGCCAGAACTGATCCTGGGTCATCCCAACTCCAGGGCCGGCGCTCTTACTCACTGTGCCACCTAGCTACCCCGATCTTAAAACATTCTAACAGTATTAAATGTTATTAGAATCAATTTTTTTCAGTTTGTTTTCTTTCCCTTGAAGATGATAATTTTAAATTCCTGAAAAACTGGTTTTAAAGGCTGCTTCTTGACCTTGAGCTCTAGAAGAGAATGTTCTACTTTATTCTATTTTGCTTGCTTAAAAGGTCTTTATATATATTTTTGGACACTAATCCAGAGGATATTCTATCCTTTTTTATCTTAAAATCTCAAAAGATGGAAAACAGCCTCAAGATTCTGGGGGAATGTATTATCTTATAAGAAATACATGGGACAGGACTTATAAGGAAAGAAGATGTGTGTTCAATTATTTGGCTATAGTCAAATAGACTGTGGTATATATTGGTATAGTAGACTATCCTGGTATTCTTTGGGAAAAATGGAGTTGATCTCATTGGATGAGAAATGTTACTACATTGAATATTTAGTTAATTTACCTTGCAGGATCAGCTATGTGGCACAGTGAACAGAGCACTGACCCTGGAGTCAGGAGGACCTGAGTTCAAATCTGGCCTCAGACACTTAAAACACACACACACATGTTCACACACACACACACACACACACACACACACACACACACACTCACACACACACAAACTGGCCGTGTGACCTTGGGCAAGTCACTTAACCCCATTTGCCCTACAAAAAGCAAAAAAATAAAAAAAATAAAAAATATAATTTACCTTGCAGTCTGAAAACACCATCATAAAGATAATTGACATACACCGACACTGCTTTGGAAGATGAAGTAGAGAAAGGCTGTGAGAATCTTCACACTAACTTCTTAAACAAGTAATACTATGCTATTTGTTGACTTACATGTCAAGCTAGACCTTGGGAAAAATGTTGGAAAAATAAATATAACTCAAAAATAAGAAATGAAAGTGGTCAAAATTATAGGCAAATCTGAAGGCTCACATTTATATATTATGGATGCTTTCTTCAAGAAGAGGGTTGTTGAGGAAAATATTGACCACCACTCAGATTCCAAAACACTAATATATCTTTAAAGATAATGGCTGCTTAATGATGAAAAAATGATTTCAAAATAAAATTGCTATTAAATCAGACCCCAAATAGAGAAAATATGTGTCTTCACTAAATTTGAAGAAAAAACAAAGTTTTGTTAATACTCCATGTAATTTTAAGAGTTTTGACCTCATAACATGAATCATAGATGTTAATCTGGAAGGGCCCTAGGATCATAAATTGAGAGCTTGAAGGAATCTTAAAGTTCATCTATTTAATTATTTTTAAGAAGACAGAAATTAGGCCTAGTATGGTAAATTGACTTGCCCAAGATCACACCAGGAAACAACAGACCTATTCCAAGCAACAATTACTGTGAAAAAATGAGGAACAGGAAAAAAAAATAACTTCTTAAAAACAGTCAAGAGGAAATCAATACATTTAATGATTGAGTATTATACCTATTTTATGTAGTACTTTGGATTTTACAGAGAACCTTACAAATATTATATAATTTTAACCATCACATGATAGCTTTTTTCTTTATAAACCCTTTATAAAAATGATCTGTACACATATCAAGTCTGTCCTTGATGAAAATTTAAGAAGATGATAGAATGGCTTTTGTGAATGATTAACTACAGAAGACTGCAATTCTTCACAGTCACTCAATTCACTGAAAGGTGAAGAGAATACAACAATTCAGCTATGTTTATTGTTTGTGCATCCTAATAATGTACTTGGCTCAGTAGAACTGAAGTTAAACGAAGATGGTGGAGTAGAAACAGTGCGACCAAGGCACTCTCCCTGCAGATCACCTACAAACTATGTAAAAGGGGACTCTGAACAACTTCTGGAGCCCCAGCACCCACAGAACGACACAGAGAAGCTAACCTCCCAATGAGGACAGCCCAGCAGCCCTTCAGGAAGGACCAGCACAGCACTCTGGGAGCCAGCAGCGCACAGTGTGGAGACTGAGCCCAGGTCCGTGTGAGCCGCAGTTTTAGCCCCAGGGCAGCCAGGCCAGAAGCTGGCTGGAGGGACCCCAGAACACCAGCAGCTGTGGCGATTCCAGAATTATCAACTCAGATATGCATAGGACAAAGTGAGAGGTTAGTGCCCTATGGACTTTGGGACCAGTATTTGAGGAAAGAGTCAGCTTCCTCCCCTGGGGGCTAGAAGCCACTGAGGAGACATGCCATTTTGTAGTCTTAAGTGGCAGCTCCAGCTCCTGGCCTATGAAATGTAGGGAGATCCAGCAATCAGTCTTGGGGGTTAATCGCTCTTGCTTTAACCTCCCTGGATTTGGATTGTGATCTGGGGGGAAGGTCTGGGGTGGGTATCCAGCTTGCCAGAAGGCTGTGAAGACCCCAACGTTCGGGACCAAAGCTCTCCTGTCTGGTGGCAGAGTCCTACTGTGGCAACAAGCCCAAAAGTCAAGTAATTAAGTGGCAACATGTCAAGGCAAAGGAAACAAAATAAACAGAAAAATGCAACCTTAGACTCCTATTTTGGGAGCAAAAAGGATCAAAGCATAGGACAGGAAAAGGATTGTGAGGTCAGAAATCCTCCTCCAAAAGCCCAAAGGAAAATATGAGTGGGTTACAGGCCATAAAGGACCTTAAGAAGGACTTTAAAAATCAAATAAGAGAAGTGGAGGAAAAATTGGGAAGAAAAATGAGAAGGATGCAGGAAAAGTATGAAATGAGGGTCAATAGCCTGACTGAGGAAAACAACACCTTAAAAAATAGACTAACTCAAATGGCAAAGGAGGCCCAAAAGGGCAATGAGGAGAAGAATGCCTTAAAAAGTCGAATTTGCCAGATGGAAAAAGAATCTCAAAAGTTCACTGAGGAGATTCATTCCTTCAGAGTTAGACTGGAGCAAATGGAAGCTAATGACTTTATGAGAAATCAAGATGCTGTTAAGCAGATCCAAACAAATGAAAGATTAGAAGGCAATGTGAAATATCTCATGGGAAAAACCACTGACCTGGAAAATAGATCCAGGAGAGATAATTTAAAAATTATTGGACTACCTGAAAGTCATGACCAAAGAAAGAACCTAGAAATCACCCTTCAAGAAATTCTCAAGGAAAATTGCCCTGATGTTTTAGATCCAGAGGGCAAAATAGAGGTTGAAAGAATCCACTGATCACCTCCTGAAAAAGATCCCAAAAAGAAAACTCCCAGGAATATTATAGCCAGGTTTCAGAATCCCCAGATCAAGGAGAAAATACTACAAGCAGCCAGGAAGAAACAATATCAATATTGTGGAAACACAATCAGAATAGCACAGGACCTGGCAGCTTCTACACTGAGGGATCAAAGGGCATGGAATATGATATTCCAGGCAAAAGAGCTGGGACTGAACCCAAGGGTCACTTACCCAGCAAAACTGAGTATTTTGTTTCAGGGGAAAATATGGTCATTCAGTGGAATAGAGGACTTTCAAGCATTCTTTTTTTTTTTTTTTTTTTATAAGCAATTGGGGTTAAGTAACTTGCTCAAGGTTACACAGCTAGTCATTTGATTTATGCGTGGGTGCTCATTTTCTGAGGCCGGATCTGATCTCGGGTCATCCAAACTCCGAGGCCGGCGCTCTTACTCATTGCGCCACCTAGCCGCCCCTTTAGGGCAATTGGGGTTAAGTAACTTGCCCAAGGTTACACGGCTAGGTTTTTGTTTTTGTGCGGATTAAGTGTCTGAGCCCGGCTCCGAACTCAGGTCCTTCTGATTCCAGGGCCGGCGCTCTATTCACTGCGCCACCTAGCCGCCCCACTTTTAAGCATTCTTGAGGAAAAAAACAGAGTTGAATAGAAAATTTGACATCCAGACACAAGAAGCAAGAGATGCCTGAGAAGGTAATCAGGGAAAAGAAATCAAAAGGAACTTATCACAGTTGACCTATTTACATTCCTACATGGAAAAACAATAATTGTGACTGACGAAACCTTTCTCAGTATGAAAATAATGGAAGAAGGGAGTATGGTCATATGAATACATATGTGATTGTGTGTATATATGTTTACAGTTATACATGGAGAGAGGGCATAGTTTGAATTTGTTTGGAAGGAATGATATTTAAGGGGTGAAATTATGAGGTGAGAGAGGGAAGTGACAAGAGGAGATGGGGAGAGACAGGGTAGGGTAAACTATCTCGTGTAGAAGAAGCAAGGGTAAGTGGCTGCAGGGAAGGGGAAGAATAGGAAGGCAAAAAGGCAAAACCACATTCTCATTGAATTTGGTTCAGGGGGAGAATGACATACATACTAAATGGGATATCTCAACCTGCAGCAGAATAGGGGGAAGGGGGAGGAGAGGAGGGATGATGGATGGGAGGGCATTCTTGGGGGGACGGGAGGTTGGAAGTACCCACTATAGAAGAGGGACAAGTTCAAGTAGGGAATGGACCAGGTGGGGGGTGGGATGGGTGGGAAGGAATTATAAGCAGCCGTGTCCAATATATCTACTATGGTAATATTTTGCATAGCTATACATGTACAACACATACTGAATTACTTATCTTCCCAGAGGTAATGGGTGGCAAGGGAGGAAGGGAATGGATCTGAAATTCGAGGTCTTAACATTAAATGTTTCAAATATATATAAATACTATTATCAATACTCTTTTGCATGTAATTGGGAGATAAGATGTGTAGGCATTGGGGCACAGAGATTCACCTTGCTCTAATGGAAAAGTCGAAGGGGGTATGGGAGAAGATATGGGAGAGAGCAGATTGGAGGAAGTGATATCTTGTGGGACTGCTATTCTGGGATGGTGGGTAGGGGAAAAACGGGGAAAAATTGTAACTCAAAATCTGGTTGAAATGAATGATGTAAACCAGAAGTTAATAAAACATTTGTTTAATTAAGCCAAAAAAAAAAAAAAAGAACTGAAGTTAACCTTAAATGCTTTCCTCTAACAAGAAGTCTCTTATGAATATATTAAAAACCTACATTTTTTATCAGATCAACCAATATGACACTTTATTACGATGCAGTGATTACAAATGTAATGCCAAGAGTGAAACAGGGAAATGGACGGTTACCAAAACTGTTCACATTTATACAGAGGATATCTTACCTAAGTTTATCATCCTCTTTCATCACCATCATTGCCATCATTGGCAGCAGTTATATATCACTTAAAGCTTTACAAAGTACTTTACATATATTATCTCATTTTATTCTCACAACAACCCTGGGAGGGAGGAACTATTATTAATATCATTTTACAAATAAGGAAATTGATAGAATTTAAGTAATTTGTACAGGGTGACAAAGCTAATAAGGTATCTGAGCTCTGTTTGAATACAAGCCTTAGGTACTCTATTCAGGTTTAGCACTCTATTCACTGCACCACATAGCTACTTTCCTATAAATAGGGAGATCTATCAGATGGTCCAAATTTCTTTGATTATATTGTATTGATTGCATCAGGACCAGAATGCTGCATGTTTCCATTATTGAAGTTCATTATTATGTAAAAGAGATCAGTTATGAATCCATAAAGGGGAAACTAAATGAATAAACAATGCCTGTTGAATGGATTGTAGTTTTCAGTTTAGTGGCCAGTCCATTGACTTAGTTAATTAACACATATATTTGAGACAGACACTGCAGATAGACAATGATTTGGCTCCCAAATTGATTAAGAAGAAAAAAGAAAGTTTTATTATCTTATAGCTGGGAAGTTGTACAGTGCTTTTAATGCTGACAGCTACTCTAGAACACAAAGATTCATCTTTTAACATATTTTCTGGGTGATATTGTATGTATCTCAGTCTTATATAATATTATTAAATACAATATTCTATATTATGTGGCATTTTATTTTAATACACATTGTATTATTCTATGTAGAAGTATCGAATATATATTTAACATATGCATATGTGTGTATTCAGTTGAAGTATTGAAATGGACAAAATGAAAACATACATGTAATGCAAAGAAATATTGAGAAGAAATGATTTTAAAAGAGCATATATAAACATTCCCTGTTACTATATTTCAAATTTTAAAGGAATCCATAATCTCAGTGATGATAGTGCTCTTTCTATTAGAAAAGTTTGTGTCCCTTCCTGCTCATTCTTTATGGTTCTTGTCTATCTATGTCCTTCCATAAATCCTACATGTAAGATCTCTCCAATATAAAATTACTTTGCATGTAATTCAGAATTTGAACACTCAGTCACCTATGCTATTCATTATGGTTTTGAGTTCTTCTGAGTGAATATGTATACATATATATGTATGTATACATATACATACATATATACATATATGTACATACGTACATATATGTGTGTATAAAATTTTCCAACTGGGTGGTAAAAGGCATTGGTGTAGAAAAAAGTCTGGGTCTAAAATAAGTCTGTCCTAGAGGTGAGCCAATCACAAAGGACGTGATATTGATCTCATGTGAAGATAATTATATGATTATAGAACTTTGACTATGTTACCCACTATTAAGAAGTGATCTCCCTGGAGAGAATTGCGCCATTTCTTTGATTGTCATTGCCACCGAGACCTAGTCAATTTATCTCCTTTCTGTATCCTCTTCTTCTCCTCACCCATCGTGACTCATTTTAGTGAATTGGCATTGCTTATTTTTAAATCTTTTTTAATTTACAGTTTGTACTTTTATAAAGAGGTTTTTTTCCTCCAACTAAACAGGAATTGATTACCATTGCTTTTTCAGCACGTTTGCTATAAAGGACTTAATTATATAGTTGGAGGAAGATAAATAGGTACAGACCTCTATACTTCATCACTGAAATGTATTTCTCTCTCTGTCTCTCTCTCTCTCCCCCCCTCCCTCCCTCCCTCCTTCTTCCTCCTTCTCCTCCCTCTCTCCTGCCTCTGTTTTGCCTTTCCCTTCCCAAATTCACTAAAAAAATCTCAGGACAGTTGAGTTGGATACTTGACAGGGAGGGGGAAGAGAAGAGGGATGATGTCTGAGGGGAAAGCAGTGAGTTGAGTTGGAAAATTCTCAAAGCTCTTTTCCCAATAGCCTTGGGAATATGTTTGAGAAAATCTGTTGCATTAACTAGGTACTGGGTGAAAAGTACATACATGAACGTAGTATACATATTTATGTATGTGAAGGCATATTTATATATTATGTATATGATTTATTTATGTATATATATATGTATGCATATAATTCTCTAATTTTTTTCTTTAATACCATGCAACTTGTTCTTTATCTTAAAGTACATTTTATAGTTGGTACATCTTTAGTGGACTAAACAATGATATCACCAAAAGATTTACTCCACAATCAGGTGTAATTCTTTCCTCAAGCAGTTCATTAGATTTTTAGTAGTGATGTCATTTTGCACATTAATTTTACAAACTATTTTTGAACCCATTAGTGAAATAGAATGCATAGAGGTCAAATACGGTATATTAGCATATTGTGCCAGCATGGGTATCCCACTAATCCAGAGTCTTGTCAAGTACATTTTCCCCCTCATGGGTATCTTATCTAATTCTATCAGTTTGAGTCTCATCAGTTGTGTTAAGTGCTAGGGAATAGTAGCCTAGTTCCACTTAACTATTTAACATAAATTAGCTTTAAAAAAGATATATGCTGTGAAACTATATCAATAACAAAAGTACAAGTATTTCCCTTCCCTCTCCCAACAGCTTAGCGGTCCATATTCCCCAATACCACACTGGTCTCTAAGGAAAATGGTCTCTCATTTGACATAGTTTCTACATAATATTGTTCCCAATAAATACATATCCAAATGAGACATGACTTCCATATGAATCCTCATCTCAGTTACTACTATGCTGGACCCCAAAAGTCACTCTTTGATTCTTAGAGCAATGATAGTGATCTGGCTATAAAATCTGTACTCTAGGATGCCAGGATGTATTAAAAGAGACTTACTCTCCAGACTTTTTTGTAACTTCATAACTTATCCATTAGTCTTTGAATGGGCATTGCCTTGGACAACCTGAGACCTGGGAAAGATCTTAATTTAGAAAGGCCAAAGTCATATACTGCATCCTGGGCTATCTCCATGTTTTCTTGCCTTCTGCCTTGCAACTGTACTTTGATGAATCTGGAGGAGAGAGTGAAGCTGAACACTTTGCACAGCTCTACCTCACTTAAATCCAATTCATGCACAAGTTAGGACATTACCCTCATGATATCATGTTTCCTCTTCAAGAACAAAGGACAAATAACAATAACAACAACTCACAAAGTTGAATTCTCCAAGTCCAAACACTTCATTTAAAGTGGAAAACAACAAATACAGAAGGAAAAGAGACAAGGCAAATTTCTTTGGGGTCACATTTCAGCCTCATAGACCCAAGACCTCTCCTATTATAGCCTTGCATTTTGTTGGATATCATCAGTGAAGGAATCAAACCAAAAAAAAGTGCTAAAGAGAATATGGTGAAAGAGAAAATACCCTGAGATCTGGTTGTTAGTTCTTTTTGAAGGCACTCATTCTAAAAAAATAAAAATTTAAAAAAATCTAACCACATATTAAAGAGATCAGAACCAGTTACAGAAAGTCTAATAAGTTGTTTTATTAGAGTTTCTACTTTTTTTCAAGCAACTTCATTGTATATATTTAGTTGATAAGCTAAGGAGACCTAGCTCACAGAGTATATTGTGATATCATGTAGTAAATGTCACACCAAGAAAAACTAAATTCCATAGTTCCCAACTATATTTCCAACACCGGTTAGTTATTTTCAGAATGTAGGTGGTGGCAATGGACAACCTTGTTTTTCCCCAAATATTATTGGAAATTTTGACATTAAAGATAATATTAACTCTTGATTTTCAGATAAATACTGTGTACCATGCTAGGGACATTTCTATTTACTCCTATATGTGTGAGTGTGTTTAACATAAAATGTTATATTTTCTCCAAAAGGTTTTTGGTGTCTTTTATAATAGTGTTAATTTTATTGTTTTGTTATCAATAAAATATATTATATTTATTCCTTTATTTTGAACTAAATGTCTACCAAAGATCCAGCTTAGTCATTGTTAATAATCACTTTAATATGTTGCTTTAGCTCCTTTGCTATTTTATTGAACATTTGCATTAAAATTCATTAGAAGATTGGTTTATAAGTTTCTTTCACTGACTTTTATCATAATCTAGTTGAATGACTCACATTTCCCTACAATCCAGGGGCTGACCTACTTTTCCTTCATGCACCCATCTCCTATCTCTTATTGTTTGAACTGTTTTTCCCCATGTCTGAAATGCTCCCCTTCCTCAACTCATTCTTTTACGATCCTTGGCTTTCTTCTACTCAAATGCCCCCTTCCAAATGAAGCCTTTCTTCACCCCACTCAGATACTAGTGCCATGTCCTCAAGGATTCCTTTCCTTCTCAATATGTATTATATAGGCTGACCTTCCACTTTAATTAGAATGTGGTTTAAGGACAGGTGATATTTTGCTTTTTCCTTTGTTATCCTCAGCACTTTGCAAAGTATCTGGGTTGTATGTTTGCTTTTATAAGTGCTTGAAAATGTTTGTGAGTTAGTTGATTTTGTACCTAGAATTCCTTCATAATTTTACAGTCCCCTCTCCCCAGAGAGGTGAAAATAGTTTCCATTCATGTCAGTGAAACATTTATTACTCTTGCTCTCATTACAGGTACAAGGGGAAATCCAGTGAGGGAGGGTTCAAAAAGAGTTTGGTACAGGATATTTATTAAGAGATTTTTGAGTTTGCACAGAAGTGATTCCATTTTCCTCTGCTTTATCAAGTTGCAAAGTTGGTTGGCAAATAGAATATGGCACTTTTTCTTTTTCTCTGTTACAACCCTGATTATGTTTTTTTAAACATAAACAGAACCCCCTGGTTAGGCTGCATCCAGATCAAAGGCAGTGCTGTATTCAGGAGCAATCAGGCCGCTGAGCTGAGCTGGCTTCTGACAGGTTCTGTGGCTTTGATCAGACACCTCTCAGCACAGATAGGCACCTTTTTTGCCTTTTGTCTGAATCAGGAAATGAGAGAGATGATAGCTGCCTTTTGGTCCTAATCCCAACCACTCTGCTTGACAGGAGATGAAAGGTGCACCAATTACTACTGGTAATAGCTGACTACAGTGTGCATTCATTATCCTAGTTATCATTACAAATTATACAGTATTCTCAGTTACCTGAAGAAAGGAAATATTTAAAGGGAGCAAAGTTTTACCAGAAATATTTGATGAGCCCTGGGAGAAGAACCTACCAGAAAATTGTTTTCAACAAGATTCACTGGGTAGATGAAATCAAATGGCAGATTCCTGAAATTGGTTGATATTATTCTTTGGAGATGGCCTCCAGCTGAGAAGCCTTTTTGTAGAGCTATAAAATGAGAGAACATCTAACTTGATGAAGGCAGAGTTAAGATTAGGGCCCTCATGTTCCCAAAATAAATATTTTCTCAAGGGCAATTTATGTTATTGCTTTTGGATTTCAGTGAGTGAGTCAGCATGTGAATAATGCATCAGCTTAATGAACTAATTTTAGGACAAATCTATGAAAACTATGCATCATCAACCGACAGGTTTTCAAGACGTACTGTGAATGTGTGTGCGTGTGTGTGTGTGTGTGTGTGTGTGTGAAAATATTGAGAAGCATTGTTTTTAGTTATCCCAGTGAGAATGATGAGGCTTATGATATTTGCAATTTAGCACTATAAAGTCTTCTATTCAAATAGAACTGATACGTGGAAAGGGCTATAGATGAGTATGTTTTTATAACAACCTGAACTGCTAAGGTTCTACATCCCAAAATTATCTTTTATATCTGTGTGTGCATGTGTGTATTTTACAGATGTGCATCATGAGGGAATACATATATTCTAGGATATATAGAATATATTTGGTATATATACTTTACTTTCTTCTATATGTATCCATAGAAGAAAACTATGTTGTCTGTTTTTGGAAGGCAGGCACAAACATCTCTCCCTAAATACAATATACTACCCTCCCTATTCCTTGAGAATATGTGTATGTGTGTGTGTGGGAGAGGGTAATCTACTAAAGTCAGTAGAATTTGAAGTGATTACTTTTTACTGTTCAAAAGTACAATAAGATTTCTTAATAGTGTGTTCTCTTTCTATCATCTATTGTTAAGATACACATTAAACTAAGTGAACTAAGAGATCCTTTCCACCTCTGAGATTGTAAGATTAACAATCATAAAGTTAGAAGTTACCTTAAAGGGTGTGTAGGTCCAACAAGTATTTAAAGAAGAAATGCGGCAATAACATATGCTACTTTAATTGAGGGCAACTAATGAAGAAGAACTTACTACCTCTCAAGACATTCACTTTTAGATTGTTTAAAAAAGAACTTTCTTACTATTAGAACTATCTCCCTTTTTACAAGAAACCAACAATTTTTTCTTCATAATTTTGCCCATTATTTGTACTTTCCCCCCTTGCCCAAAGCAGAACAGGTCTAATCTCACATTCATTTGTCAGTCTTCTAAATATTTGAATACTTGAACTACCATCTTATCCCCACTGATTCTCTTCACCATGAAACAGGATAAACATTTCCAGTTTCTTCACCTTGTCCTCAAATTCCTTGATTCTGAGGTACTTCACTATCTTTCTCTGTATGTCCTCCAGCTAATCAATATCATCCCTTAAATATTTCACTTATAACTGAGCACAGTACTACAAATGTGCTCTGAACAGGGAAGAGTTGGGTAGCACTATCACATCTCTAGTCCTGGATATTATGTCTCTCTTAATGCCACCTAAAATGCCATTATCTCTGTATGTCTAGCATGAAACTATTAAGAGGAAGTGTGAGGATAACCTGGATTCAAATTTTGCCTCTGAAGTATATTGGCAATTTGATTCAGAGCAGGTCATTAAACTGCTTACTTGCATAATCTGCATTGATAGAAGGAGTATCTTCACCAGGGTTTTCTCTATATCTATGGAATCACAGATCTGAATCAAAAAAAAATTCAATATTATTCAATGTCATCTTAGTTATTTACTCATTCATTCATTCGGTTGTCTATTCATTATTTTCATCTGCATGGAGAATTCTCAATACTGATGCATTTTGGAACACATCTCTAATTTACAGACAAAGAATTTCCTGAGGCACAGAGAGATTAAGAGACTTGCTTGTTCATCCAGCCAGGATATGTCTGAGGTAGAACTTGAATCCTGAATTTCATAATTTCAAGGCTTAGATTTTATGCTGTGCTGCCTCTCCTGCTGAGTTTATAATTCACTTTCTCAGGCACACTTTGGTCTAAGCCGCCTCTATCTTGTATTTATTAAGTAGTTGTTTTGAACCCATCTATAAAACTTTATAATTATTCCTATTGGGTTTCACTGTATTCAGTTTTTCACTGTATTCAATATTTTAACCTTGTTTATTGTTTATCCTGATTGTTTTATGAGTTTATTTGCTATTTCTCTTAGATTTCTGTTGTTGGTAAATTATATAAGAACGTCATCCAGGTTACCAGTAAAACTGTAAACACTGGCATGGCTAGGTGGTATAATGAATAGAGCACTGGCCCTGGACTCAGGAGGACTTGAGTTCAAATCCAGCCTCAGACACTTAACACAAATACTAGCCATGTGACCTTGGGCAAGGCACTTAAACCCAATTGCCCTCCAAAAAAACCCCACAAAAAACTGTAAACACTAATAGGCCAAGGATAGACCCTGAAACCATTCAAGTAGAAATGTTAACCTCCCAGGTTAAACCATTAATGAATATTCTTTTAGTCTAGCCGTTTTCTAGATGTGAAACTGCTAAATAGTATTTTTGTGTATTGCTCATCTCCATCTTTTACATAAGATGTGTAGAGCAATAATTTCTTTTTACCATATATTGGCTAAAATCTAGTTATACTGTGTCCATAGCATTGCACCGACTCAGTAGTCTAGTATAACTGCCAACAAAGGAAAGAGGGCTGGTATATTATTTGTGTTCACCACTTCCTTTTCTTTTTAATTTTATTTATTTTTATTTATACATTTATTTATATTTAACTTCTTTTAAAAATTTTGAGTTCCAAATTCTCTCCCTTCCTTCAGCTCCTCTTCCACCCATTGGGAAGGCAACCTATATAATAGCAATTATGCATATGAAGTCATGCAAAGCATATTTCCATATTAGTGATGTCAGGAAAAAAACAAGAAAAAATGAAGAAAAATTTAAAATGCACAATTCATTCCTCATTTAGAGTTCATCCGTTCTTTCTCTGGAGGTGGACAACATATGTTTAAATCATGAGTCCTTTGGAATTGCTTGGATCATTATATTTTATCACAATCATGTGCTACAACTTGTTTAGCCATTCCTTAATTGATGGATATCTCCTAAATTTCTAATTCTTTGTCACTAAAAATGAGCCACTACAAGTTTTTTCATACAAATAGTTTCTTTTCCCTTTTCTTTGCTCTTTTTTGTGTTACAGATCTAGTAGTGGTATTACTGTGTCACATATTATGGGCATAGTTCTAAATTGTTCTCCAGAATGGTTGGACCAGTTCATAACTCCACCAACAGTGAATTAGTGTCCCTATTTTTTAACCTCCCCTCTAACACTCATCATTTTCTTTTTCTGTCATGTACACTAACTTGATATGAATTTTTTAAAAATTGAATTTCCAAATCTCTCCTTTATTTTTCTTTCCTCTCCCCCCTCCCTGATGGGTAAGCAAATTGATATAGGTTCTATATATGCAATCATGTAAAACATATTTTTATATTAGTCATATTGTGAAAGAACACAGACAAAAAGCAAGAAAAAAGGAAGTGAAAAAAACTGTGCTTTTATATGCTTTCAGATTACAATAGTTCTTTCTCTGGAGGTGGATATAAACTTTCAGCATGAGTCCTTTGGAATTGTTTTGCATAAGCATAATGCTGAGAATAGCTAAATTATTCACAACAAAACATCTTACAAGATTGCTATTACCATCCACAATGATTTCTAGGTTTTGCTCATTTTACTTTGCATTACTTCGTGTAAGTCTTCCCAGGTTTTTCTGAAATCATCCTGATCACTATTTTTTTAAATTGTATTCCATTACAATCATATACCACAACAATTCTTTCTTTGGGTTTGTCATAAATTCTTCCCTTATCCATAGGTCTGACAGGCATATTTCTTATCATCCCTATCTTTCTCTTTACCTATTTACCTCTTAATTTCTTGTTTCATAAGATGGATTTCTATACCAAAGTGAGTGTACATATGTATTCTTCCCTCTTTGAACTAGTTCAGATGAAAGCAGTCCAAAAGTGAGTCCTTGCCCTCAAAGTTTGGATATTTGGGTTTATCAAACACTAGATTAATATGGTCATTTATGTATATGTTGTTATCTAATGTATTCCACTGATCCATCACTTTACTTTTAATCAATACCAGATTGGTTTGATGCTTATCGTTTTGTAATGTAGTTTGAACTCTTATATTAATGTGAAACTCTTCTTCACATTAAAAAAAAAAAACTGATTCCATTGCTATGCTTGACCTTTTATTCTTTCAGATGATTTTCTTTAACTTTTTATAATAATTCTTTGGTATTATTATTGATGTGGAACTGAATAAAATTAACTTATATAGACTTTTAAATTTTATTATATTAGTTTGGCCTTACCATGAGGAATTAATTTTTTTCAATTGTTTAGATTTACGTTTATTGTTGTGGAAAGTGTTTTGTAATTCTCTTCATCTAATTCCTCAGTTTGCCTTGGTAGGTAGATTCCCTAGTATTTTATTTTATCTATATTTATTTTAAATGAAATTTCTCTCAATATCTATTACTACTATTTTTTTTTGTTATAGAAATGCTCATATTTTATACAGGTCTATTTTATATCCTGTACCTTTGCAAAAGTTGTCATCTGTTCAAACTAGCTTTTAGTTGATTTTCTAGAGTTCTCTAAGTATGCTTTCATATGATCTATAAAGTGTGGTAATGTCCTTCAATTTCTTCTTTCTTGTTTTATTGCTATAATTTGCATTATTGATACAATATTGAATAATAATAGTGATAACAAGGGGCGGCTAGGTGGCGCAGTGAATAGAGCGCCGGCCCTGGAATCAGAAGGACCTGAGTTCGGAGCCGGCCTCTGACACCTAATCCGCACAAACAAAAAACCTAGCCGTGTAACCTTGGGCAAGTTACTTAACCCCAATTGCCCTAAAGGGGCGGCTAGGTGGCGCAGTAAGTAAGAGCGCCGGCCTCGGAGTTTGGATGACCCGAGATCAGATCCGGCCTCAGAAAATGAGCACCCACGCATAAATAATGACTAGCCGTGTAACCTTGAGCAAGTTACTTAACCCCAATTGCTTCAAAAAAAAAAAAAAATAATAATAGTGATAACAGTCATCCTTGACTCACCAATGATTTTATTGGGAAGACTCTAAGATTATTATTCCCATTACAAATAATCATTGTTCTTGGTTTTAGATAGATACTACTCATGATTTATATACATATATATGTACATACACACACGCACGCATATAATCCTTTCAACTCTTCTCATACTGAGAAAAGTCTCATGAGTGACAATTATCATCTTTCCATGTAGGAATGTAAATAGTTCAACTTTTATAAGTACCTTATGAATTCTCTTTCCTATTTACCTTCTTATACTTCTCTTGCTTCTTTTATTTGAAAGTCAAATTTTCATTTTCATATATGCTTCTGTTTATAGGTGAGTTCATCCCATTCACATTCACAGTTGTAATGACTACTTTCTCTTTATCCTTTTTTTTCTATTTATCCTTATCTCTTTTTTTTACCTTGCCCCTACTCAAAAGTCTGTTTTGCTTCTGATACCAACCTCCTTTAATCTGTCTTCTTTCTTAATTAATCTTCCCTTTCTCTTTACCTCTTCCCCTCCTACTTCACTATTGGGTAACATCTATTTCTATACCCAGATGAATGTGCATATGTATTCTTGTTTCTTTGAACCACTTTAGATGAGAGCAATTCAGGCACTGTCTGCCTCACCTCCATTTTCTCCTCTACTGTGGAAACTTCCTTGTGCACATCTTTTATATGAGTCAATTTGTCCTATTCTTCTGCTCCCTTACTCTTTCTCCCAGTGCATTTCTCTTTTTAAACTCCTCCATTTTTTAGTTCCTCCCAAGATAATTGACTCACAGCTGTGTCTCTTTCTATGAAGACTCCTCTTAAGTGCACTAATAATGATAGACTTCTTTTTGAAAATGGTATTTTATTTTTTCTTCAATCACATCCAGACAATTTTTAGCATTCATTTTACAAGATTCTGAGTTCCAATTTTTTCTTTCCCTTCCTTCCCTCCACCTTTCCTAAAATGGTAGACAATTTGATATAAGATATACATGTGCCATCATGTAAAACATATATCTATATTAGTCACAGTTTAAAATAAGAAAAAGATCAAAAGAAAAAACACACAAAAAAATTAAGTGAAAAAAGGATGCTTTCATTTGCATTTAGAGGCTGTCATTTCTGTATCTAGATGTGGATGACATTTTCATTCCTGAGTCCTTTGTATTTGTCTTGGACCATTGTGTTGCTTTGAAGAGCTGAATTATTCATATTTGATCATTATACAGTGGTGCTGATACTGTGTATGTTGTTTTTCTTCTGCTAATTTCACTTTTCATCAGTTCATGCAAGTCTTTCCAGGTTTTTCTCAAATGTGCCTGTCTGTCATTTTATATTGCAGAATAGTATTCTGTCACATTCATATACCATAGCTTGTTTTGTCAATCCCCAGTCATTGAACAACCTCTCAATTTCTAATTCATTCTTTTAATTTGTTTCATTGATTCTTTATGCCCCATAGAGTCATTAATTGCCATTTGTTGAAATCTAATTTTTAAGGAGTTATTTTCCTTTGTTAGCTTTTGTACTTCCTTTTCCATTCATCCAGTTTTGCTTTTTAAGTATTTCTTTACTTCAGAGGATTTTTGTATCTCTTTTTCCATTTGGCCAATTCTACTTTTTAAGTAGTTGTTTTCTTTTCCCAAGTTGTTGACTCTTTTTTCATAATTCTCATGCATCACTCACATTTGTTTTCCAATTTTTTCTTCTACCTCTCTTTTATAATTTTAAGCTCCTTTTAGAGCTCTTTCATGAGTTCTTTCTGGGCTTGAGGCCATTTTCTCTTTTTCTTTGGGGTTTGTCCATAGGTGTTTTGACTTTGTTGCCCTCTTCTGAGTTTCTATCTTAACCATCCCTGTCACCATAATAACTTTCTATAATCAGATTAGTTTCTTGAGTTCAAAGATTGTCTCACCCTGTATTTTTGCTGGTTGTGCTGTTCCAGGATTTGTTTTGGGATGCTATTTTATAGGGGTTTTTTTTGAGGTGAATATGAGTTACAATGATTTACAGCTCACCCCACCATCTTAGCTCCCAGAAGTCTATCAGTGTTACAGTTCTTAAGAGTTACATGTATCATCTTCCCATATCTTACTGAGGTCCTTATGATTCCTCTTTATGTTTGTGTTTTTATACTTCTCCAAAATCTTGTGTTTGAAAGTAATATGTTCTGTTTATAGCTTTTGTTTTCATCAGGAATGCTTGAAAAATTTCTATTTCATTAAATATAATTTTCTTTCCCCAAAAGATTATACTCAGGTTTTCTGGGTATATTATAGCTGATTGTAATCTTAGCTATTTTGCCTTCCAGAATAAAACATTCCAAGACATTTAGTCCTTTTACATGATAGCTACTAAATATTGTTTGATCCTGGCTGTGGCATTATGATACCTGAATGGTTTCTTAACTTGACCATAATATTCCTCAGAGTTTTCATTTTGTGATTTCTTCTAAATGGTGATTGTTGCATTTCTTTACATTTTTATTTACCTTAAGGTTCTAAGATATATTGGAAGTTTTCCTTAATAATTTCTTGAAATGATGTCTAGGCTCTATTTTTTTTTTTTTTTTTTGCTTTTTGGAGGGCAATTGGGGTTAAGTAACTTGCCCAAGGTCACATGGCTAGGTTTTTGTTTGTGTGTGTTAAGTGTCTGAGGCCGGATCCGAACTCAGGTCCTTCTGACTCCAGGGCCTACACTCTACTCACTGTGCCACCTAGATGCCCCCTAGGCTCTATTTTTGATCATGGCATTCTGATAGTTCAAAAATTCCTAAATTAGTGCTCACTTTGGTAGCACATATATTAAAATTGGAACGATACAGAGAAGATTAGCATGGCCCCTGCGCAAGGATAACACGAAAATTCATGAAGTGTTCCATCTTTTTCTATGGGGACTTCTTTTCAATTTTTTTCTCTCCTCCAGCAAGGGGACTATGTTATCAAGGTGCTGATGTTCGGCTTCACCAGATACCCAGATGCCAGCCCTTTGTGTGGATAGCAGAGCTGAAGAAAGCAGACCTGGAATTGGGAAAAGGAGAGGGTACCAGGGGCTTCTGGCCTTGTCAGTCTCATTTGGCAGAGAATCCTGGCCTTTATGCCGAAATCTCATGAGTGGGCCATCCCTGTTTTGGCATGGGGTGGAAGGAGCCTATGACTTCCTTGAGGGTCACGTATACCCTGAAATAAAGTTGGAAATCTTTCTTCTAAAATAAAAAATTCCTAAATTATCTCTTTTAAATCTATTTTTCTGTGTCTAATTTTTCCAGTGAAATATTTAGCATTCTCATCTTTTTTAAAAACTATATTTTAGTGCTTCTTTATATCTGGTGGAGTAATTAGCTCCCACTTGAATAATTTCAATTTTTAAGGAATTGTTGTCTTCAATGAATTTTTGTACCTCTTTTTCCATTTGGCCTCCTCTGCTTCATAAGGAGTTCTTTTCTTTAGTGTGGTTTAGTGTTTTTTTTTCCCCAATTTGGCCACTTTTATTTTTAATGTATTATTTTCTTTAGTGTTTTTGTTCCTCTTTTGGCCAAACTGTTATTTTTTCTTATGATTTTCTTGCATCTCTATGCCAGTCTTATTTGATTTTTAAAATTATTTTTGCTCTTTTCTTAAAGTTCTCCTAGGAACTTTATTTGAGCTTTTGGCTAAATGTGCATTTTCTTTGAGGCTTTTCTTGTAGCTGTTTTGACATTGTTATCTTCTGTGTTGTGTCATGATTTTCCCTGTCATCAGAGTTGATTTTTATGGTCAAGTTTTTTTTTTAATCATTGTTCATTTTTTCCAGCCTATTTCTTGACTTTGAACTATATATGTGTTATGGGAATGGGAATATGAAAATCTTCCCTGCCCCTAGGCCCTTTGATAGGTTTAAGTGACTCTGAGAACCTTCCTTGATTTGAAAATATACTCTGCCCCCTAATAGGCTGAATGTGGTCTCATTAGACCTGTGGCAGGAGACTTGTTTTTCAGGAATGTCCATACCTTGTTACTTTGTGATCGGGCAGTGGGTCAAGAGGGTGGTTACATTCTCTGAGCCAGGAGAAGGCTATATAATCCCTGATGTGAGGCTTTGCCTTGGGGCTCACTTTGAGAAAATTGTGTGATTTGACCAGATGAGACTATGGGCATCCATTGAGCCCCCTGGCTTTGAAAACACAGATGTTGTTGCTTCCCTCCCTGATAACTAAGTAAGTATGGATGTAATGGTCAGACAGCTGGAAGCCTGTCTGCTGATCTGTCTCTCTGTCTGCTTATAACTTCTGCTTATAACTTCTTTGTATTCTCTGAAGTTCAGGGTGCTGACTTATTCCCCTGAACGAGGTAAATGATAAATGTTTGATTGATTAAAGTAAGATTGTTAACCCATTTTGAGTTACTTTCTTTTAGAAAAACAGATCTAAGAACCTGTATTGGCAGCCACCCTGGGGATGCTAAGGTGCTTACTTCTACAATATGAAAGTTGGGTTCTATTCCAAGCAAGAAGGTTTGGAAGGGGAGGGATGTTGTTCCAAATTTCAGTCTATTTTACATTTCTATTTTCAGAGCTACTTCTAGGGGTTAGAAATTGTCACCATTTCCAAGGTGGTGTCGTATGGGAAAAGATGTGGTTCACTGATCTCCTTATCTAAGCTCTAGTCTTAATCCATGAAGGGACCCTGATTCCTTGCAGCCCCAAGTCCTGTTGTTCCTCAGTGCCATTGTTCCCTTAGCAATGCAAGTGAAATTGCTCCTGGGTGTCTCTGTTCTTTTAGGAATGTAGGCATTCTTCTCCTTTTTGGAACTGTGACCCAGAAAGAGGCATAGGAATTTAGTTGCCAAACAGAGACAGTTGCCAAAGAGTGTCTTGTACTCAATGCTTCATTTTCATCCCTCTACCAAAGAAAAGAAGTAGCATATACATTTCAAATATATTTTTAAAAATTGTAGAAAAAATAAAGCAATCCATTCTTCATCTAGATCAAAATAGAAACAAGGAACATAAAATTCTACTCAAGGAAAACACATATGAAATATATATATATATATATATATATATATATATATATCATTGCTATTTCTGAAAACAAGATAGAGAAAGGAGGCAAAGGGAGAAAAGAGAAGAGAATGACAGCAGAAGGGGAAAGTTTGAAAAATAAACTGACATAGAAGAAAAATCATAATTATATTCATTTAATTTGAACTATATTATAACTTAATTTATTGATTCCATAATGTGTTCAGGAATCTGTGGCAGGCTGAAAGTGATAAAAAATAAATAAAGCATCTTTTCTATAGGACAGAATTGCAATCTAGTAAGAGAGATCTGCCAAAATTCCTTTAGTTCAGTCTTCTTTTACTGACAAAATAGATTATTACAGTGGTCGTCTGACTGGTCCCCTAATGTGTTCTACACAGTTCAGTGGACTGGATCAATATTCCTCATGCAAACCTGATTATGCTTTTCTACTCTGTCCCAACAAAACTTTAAATTACTACCCATTACCCTTAAAATAAAGTCCGAACTTCTTAGTCTAACATCCAAAGAAGCACTACAACTTGCCTTCACTATTTCTTTGAAGTTTCATCTCCCATTGTTCTCCTTTACCTAAACTCTATGTAGTTCTATAGCAGCAAGCACCCCAGCATCCCCAGAGTGGCTGCCAACACAGGTTCTTAGATCTGCTTTTCTAAAGGAAAGCAACTCAAAATGGGTTAATGAGCTTACTTTAATCAATCAAACACATATCGTTTACCTAGTGTTTACCTAGTTCAGGGGAAAAAGGTCAGCACCCGGAACTGCAGAGTATACAGACAGAAGTTACAAGACAGAGAAACAGATCAAGCAGACAGGCTTCCAAACTGTCCAACCATTACATCCATACCAAATCACAGTTACCAGAGAGGGAAGCATCAACATCTGGGTTTTTTAAGCCAGGGGGCTCTCAGAGTCTCATCTGCCCAGAGTCTCATCTGGTCAAATCATACACTTCTCAAAGTGAGCCCCAAAGCAAAGCCTCACATCAGGGATTATATAGCCTTCTCCTGGGTCAGAGAATGTAACTACCCTCTTGACCCACTGCCCAATCACTCAGCATCAAGGTGTGGGCATTCCTGAAAACCAAGCCTCCTGCCACAGGCTCCATGTGACCACATTCAGCCTATTGGGGGCAAAGTATATTTTCAAATCAAGGAAGGTTCTCAGAGTCTCTTAAGCCTATCAAAGGGCCTAGGGGCAGGGAAGATCTTTAAATTTGCATTTCCATCACAAGTTCAATAAGCACCATTTTCTGAGCCTCAAACTTATCTTTCTCTTCACTTTTGCCCATGATGGGCCTTATGTTTGGAATACCTTCTCTTTACCCCACCCCAAATCTCTGCCAGTTTAGTGCCTGCCTACTTTTCTTAGTCTCCGTTCAAATATCCCTTCCTTTTTGAAGTACCCCCATCCACACCATCACTTTATTATGATTTCTTTTCACTTCTTAGAGTGCCTAAGACTCACCTCTGAATGCAGAAGGCTTTTACGAAGTGCTTTTTAATAGATAGGTTTAAAGAATTCCCTAATCCAGAAAGGAACACTGTTTTCTGCACATTCTTAGCTGGTTCTTCCTGTCTGATGTTCTTGTGTTCAATTGTATGTATTGTACCGGAAAAGGTACTGGACTCAGGTAGGAGACTGGAGTTCTAATCCTAGTTCTCCCACCAACTAGCCATATTACCTTAAGCAAATCATTTAACCAATCTAAACTTTCATTGCTTCATTTATATGATAAGTTGATTGGTTTAGATGATTTTATTTTTTACTTTTTGGAGGGGTAAGTCAGGGCAATTGGAGTTAAGTGACTTGCCCAAGGGAACATGGCTAGTAAGTGTTAAGTGTCTGAAGCCAAATTTGAGCTCAGGTCTTCCTGACAGCAGAGCCAGGACAGCAGTGCTCTATTCACTGCTTCACATAGCTTCTCCCTGTTTTATATGATTTCTAAGGCTTTTTCCAGCTCTATTAGGCTATAATTCTACTTTGCAGTATGCTTATTTTTCTTCTTACTTGTCTTCTCTTATAAAATAGGTTAATATACTTGGGGCAGGGATTGTATCATATATCTTAGAATCTCCTTCAACTCCTATCAGTGTTATAAACACAGGAGAAATTCAATAGCTCTTTGATAAAGCACTCTCTCTCTTCCTCCCTAATTCCCTCCCTCTCTCCCTTTCTCTTTCTCTTTCCTTCTTTCTTTTATATTATGGGCATGAAGGACTATAAGGAGCTCTGAGTGAACTGGAACATGCCATGGAATGGTGGGAAATGAGATGAGAAAGGTCAAGTGAGACTAGAATGAGATTAGTTCTGGATGTCAGAATGAGGAATTGGGATTGGGTGTCATTTGAATTTGGGGAAAGAAAGGACATTTGAGACTGTTGGTTTTGTGTCATTTCAGTCATGTCCAACTCTTCATGATCCCATTTGGGAATTTTTTTTACAAAGATACTGGAGAAATTTTCAGTTTCATTCTCCAGTTCATTGTATATATGAGGTTCAGTCCTCTTTTACTGCCAAAAATATATTATTGCAATGGTCAAGTGACTTGCCCAGTGTTATATAGCTAGTAAGTGACTGAGGACAAATTTGAACTCATGAAGAAGATTCCAAGTCCAGTGCTTGATCCACTGCACCACCTAACTGCCCCCAACATTAGAGATATTAGAGATAACTTAGCTCATTTTACAGCTAGGTGACGGGGGTTAGGGAAGACTCATCTTCCTGAAGTTTGGTCTATAATATCTGGCCTCAAATATTTACTAGTTGTGTGACCCTGGGCAAGTCATGTAACCATGTTTGCCTCAGTTCCTTCATCTGTAAGAATGAGATAGAGAAGAAAATGGCAAACTACTTTAGAAATTTTGCCATGAAAACCCTAAATATATTCCCAAAGGATCAAACACAACTGAAAACAACTGAAGAACAAAAGTTCATTTTATGAAGAGAAATTGAGATCCAAACAAGTGATTTGTCCCAAATCATGTAAACAGAGAGATAGAAGGAAAGGATGTTAGATTTGGACTTGAGGACCTAGCTTTAAATCATGGTCCAGCTGCATATTATACCTGTAAGTTTGAAGAAGTTGCTTGGCCCCCTTGTGCTTCAATTTCCTTATATATAAAATGAAAGGATTAAATATCTTCTAAAACACCTCCCATCTCTCAATCTATGATACTACTAAGAAGAAGAATGAAATATTGTTGGCGATAAGGCACCATTGTAGATTCTTGAAGAGGATAGTTTATACAGAAAACAGGGTTTTGAATAACTTATCTGATTGGTTTCTATAGGAAACTAGGGGAATATCACTATTTAGGAGGTGATATGTGAGGTCATGAAGGCCTGGACACGAGTTTTGTGTGAAGTTATTTGATAATCTCATTATATTTAAAGCTTTTGCTCTGTTGTGTTAATGTTTCAGAGGACGTTATTTGATTGCTATATCAGACTCTGTGTGGTGATAGTCTGCTGGTATAGAAGTTCTATATGGCTGCTGTTGCTGGTCGGGGCTCAACAGAACTCCCACCATTTAAGCTCTCTCACTGCCAGGCATGGTGGCTGCTAGACTGGATCATGCAGATTACTTATTTTCTATTAAATGTATTGATCTACTGGACTATCTTGGCTTTCTCTTGATAGGTTATTGTACTCTCTATCATCTTCAGCCTGTACCTTAATTTGGTTTTATAATGTTCTTTCCATATATAATTTTCTTTGATTCTTTCCCTGTAGGTGATGTAGAACTGTATTCTATATTATGACTTGATCTTGGTTCATTATTATAATCATCACCATCATAATTTTTTGTTTTTATTAATTTTTCCCCACTTTGATTCTCAAAGTCCTTACTCTGAGATTGTCAAAGTAACTCTCTCTCCTCTCCTATATATTTAGATGGGGAGATAAGTCTGTTTAGTGCTGACCTCACTTTTCTAAGTTACTTCTACTGAATTCTACTACATATGTCTGCAATCAGACTGTTGGAAGGCTGAAGCCCTTGTCATAATCTCTGATCAAATGCATTAGTTGGTCTCTATCACCACTGAGACTGGTAACGTATTACATGTTGTTCTGAGGCTCCCTTGATTAGGGTACTGAGTTGCTTTCCATTCTGTCCCTCAATCAGGGACACCCTTGGACACATTCCTGATGCTTTTGTTGCATTTTCCCTGGTAATGCCCCCAATCAGGGTGATCAGTGGTTGCAACACTGTCTGGGACTTCTTTGATTAAAGCACTGAATTGAGTTTTCCCTTTTTGGGGGATACCAATGATTTCCCATCTGTTTATTTGTGCTTTTGCTTGTTCCATTTGTCAGACTCCTCTTCCAGCAATTGTACCTCCTGCCTATTATTTTGTGCAGTCCTAGGCTGGATGAAGGAGCTTACTATGTTCTTCTTTAGATATTTTTTTTTTCCATTCTGGGTCTCTTTTTAGATCATTATTGGAATAAAACTTTGACAACTGGGCTCCTGTGTAGCCTACCAAATAGCCTTTTCTAGAAATCTCAAAGGCAGAAACATTTAATCCTCTTGAATTAATAAAAAAATCAAGGAGAAAAAGTGTTTTATTTTATGGCATGTCCCCATAACTTTCCATTAGTGACTGACCATATAAAAAAAGGCCAAATTACAACCCAATCCAATAGAGGAGGAGGAGGAGGAGGAGGAGGAGGAGGAGGAGGTAGAGGGGAATGATGGCACACCTAAATTCCCAAAGCCTTTTATTTACTGCATTTTGAGATAGATTATATTTTGGGCAAAAATCATATTTAAAATAATATTTAAATAAAATTAAAATTATATTTTAAATAATATTAAAATAATATTTAATATAATCAGCCAAATAATTCGTTATATTCCTCAAACATAGCTTTTTTATTTTCCCTATCTCCATGACTTTGCTTACACCTCTCAAAAATGCTTCTCCTTCATCTCTTCTTATCTAAATTATTCCTATGCTTTGAAGTCCAGCTTAAGTCCCACTTCTACCATGTATACTTCCCAACCCATCTCAGTCCATACTGATGTTTCCTTTCTCTGAAGTTCTGTTTACACTGTCTCTAGTTCATTTGACAAGAATCTTGAACTGCCATGAGACATCTCTTGTAACTATTATAGTCTTCTTTAGCATATGTTTTTTTATTCCCAGTTAACTGTCAAACTCCTTAAGGGCAGAGACATATTGACATAAGCTTCTTTGTATCCCCCAAAGTGACTCCATCTCATGGAAAAGTGCACAAAAGGTGATGGTATAACTCATGAACTGGAACTTTTCCCCTGCCCTCTACTGTTGGGCAAATGACTACATGTCATTTTCTGTTACACTTTAAATTCCACATAAGGATGAAGGAGAGGTGGATGATCCTCCTTAGGATGAATAGAACACTAATGGAGATATAGGAAGTTCCTAAGATATGTGCACTGGGGATTTGGATAATCAGAGAATCTGAAAATAAAGATACTTTGCCTACATTTTGAAGATTCAGTTCTCAAAATAAATACAATAAAGGACTTTAAGTGATTCACTTTTCTCACTCTGTGACCATTGACCTGTTATCACTACCCCAAGTTTTGTGTTTTTTTGAGGGGGGGATGGGGAGCTAAGTGAAAGCAATTTTGCAATCCTTTGTGGTATTTGTTTAAAAAAATATGGCTGAGACTGAGACTAGTATTTGGTATTTTCAAACTGATCAAAGTGAGTGTGTATCTCTCTCTATCTTTCTTTCTGTGTGTGTGTGTGTGTGTGTGTGTGTGTGTGTGTGTTGGGCTTAGAAAGGCAGTGATACAATATTGAAGTGTCAAGCTTGTCTTTCTAACATGGCCCTTCCATCTCTACAGCCTCATTATTCTTACAAAGCTTAATATCACCACAGCTCAGTAAGCTATCAGAAGGAATAAACCTCTCACCTTTAGACATATGAAACCATGCCTCAGCCTCCTTTGATTATTTTTCAGTGGATAAAAGAAGCTCTATTAACATTTCCCCAACTTACAGCCCTGAGAAGGGAAAACACTTTATTCTATATAACTATGCAGTTATTATAGATCTCTAGCATTATTTTAGCCAGGCCTACAGGTATGTCTATAAATATATAGTTTACTATTCATACTGTGTTTATATGCTTAGATATCTAAGCTGTTTTAGCAAACATTTTTAGCTCCCCACTGGTAAATGTTCATTTTGGTCAAGTTGGGTACTTTTTTCCTGTTGTGATTCTGATCTAAGTATAACTGACCTTATTGTACTTGATGATTGAGGAGGTTAATTAGACAGTGATTGATTGATGAGAATTCCACCTCCTTTATTGGCAAGGTTATTGCTTGTAATGCCTGCCAGCCTGTCTACCGGGGATATCATATCTTGTTTGATATAATATTATAAAAATGAAGTAGAGGAACTCAATGTGGTTTTGATCCCTTGGATTTTTACTGGTTCTATCTTGGATATGCTTATAATAGTGGTAATAGCGATAGAAATAATAATAATCCCATCAAAGTCTAAACTATATCCATAACATAGATGATGGAAGCTCAGAGAAGGAAGATGCCAACATGGCAATATATAGATCTTTTGTAATTGTAAAATGTGCTTGTCACAATCTTGTTTAATTGTAGGAATTAAATGCTTAAACATTTGCATTAAGAGTTTTGGAACAAGTGAAAAATTATTTTGCTAAATAATCACAAAGACTGATATTAACTCTATACCATTGAGTTTGTTGTATATAAAAACAAAAATATTTAACCTTTAGATGGAGTGTATATATGAAGACAAAGAATTGCTGAAGAAATGTCTGCATCTAGTGGATGCTTACAGAAAAGAATGGATTTTAATGGAGATTTAAGACTAATTTATCACCACTAAAATTATATAGATATATATCTCTACATCTATCTGTATATACAGAGAGAGAGAGAGAGAGAGAGAGAGAGAGAGAGAGAGAGAGAGAGAGAGAGAGGAGAAGAATAGGAAGAAGGAGGAGGAATAGGAAGAAGCAGGAAGAGGGAGAGAAAGAGGAAGAAGAAGAGGAAGGGGAAGAAGAAGAAGAAGAAGAAGAAGAAGAAGAAGAAGAAGAAGAAGAAGAAGAAGAAGAAGAAGAAGAAGGAGAAGGAGAAGGAGAAGGAGAAGGAGAAGGAGAAGGAGAAGGAGAAGGAGAAGGAGAAGGAAAAGAAGAAGAAGGAGGAGAAGGAGAAGGAGGAGAAAAAGAAGAGAAGAAAAGGAAAGAAGAAAATGATGATGATGATGATGACGAAAAAGCAAAAGAAGAAGAAAGAAAGAAAGAAAGAAGAAAGAAAGAAAGAAAGAAAGAAAAGAAAGAAAGAAAGAAAGAAAGAAAAAAGAAAGAAAGAAAGAAAGAAAGAAAGAAAGAAAGAAAGAAAGAAAGAAAGAAAGAAAGAAGAGAGAAGAATAAAATGTACTGCCCAGGGCCATGGTGCACTAGCAACTATTCCCAGATGATGCAAGGAAACAGCAGAAATGGAATAACAAATCACTGCAGGGTATAAAAACTTAGCACCTACTGAATTCTGAGGGAAAAAAATTGTTGTACAATTCATAATTGTACAACAAAAACTCAAAGTTTTTCATTAACACATGGCTAATTCTCATGCTACATATAAGATAATTATAGAGACTGGGCTAGGGATTTCATTGGTATTGGGAATTTCTGGATAAGAAACTTAGTCTACAAAAACTTACTTCAATATAGACTTGAAAATTCATCAAATAAGCTTCACTGTAACTGGAGTAGCATTAAGATACAACTTTGTTTAGTAGATGATTTGATAGTCCTAATCTTGTTAATACTAAAAATTTACAGTTTTAAAGTTGATTTTCAGTCAAAGGATTTAGAGTGGAAAAGTACTTTTGAAATCACCCTGTACAACTTCCTCATTCTACAGAGGGAAAAAACTGAACCTCTGGGACATGAAGTAATGTATTTAAGGTTACATAGGTAGAAAGTGTCTAAGTCAGGTTTAGTCTTTGTCTGTTGACTATAAATCCTAGATCCTTTCTGTTATATCACTCTGCCTACTCCACTGAATAGATTTAATTATAATGTTCTCTTGTACTGAAAGTAAGCTCTTTTTTTCTTTAATTAACAATGTAGTTGAGGAGTCAAATCAAGAAACATTTATTGAGCGTGTACTATATGTTGGAATTGTTGGACAGGATGTTAGTTAGATCCTACTGGCATTTGAAGAAACTCCCTCTGTCATTGCTGATCAGCACTGTTCTTTAGCTTATTAGAGTTTTGTCTGCAACTCTGAAACATTGTGACTTGCCCATCTGAGGTGAGACTTTAACTCATAAGTTTTTTGCCTCTGAGATGGGTTCTCTGTCCACTATGCTGCCTCCAAAACACAAGGCCAACTGCTACAATATGAATTCAAAATAAAGATTAAATTGTTAAAATGAGACTCTAGAGGCAGAAAGATGGTGAAGTGAATAGAGTGCTGGCCTGGTGTTAGAAAAACCTGGGATTAAATTCATCCTCAAACTCTTAGTTGTGTGACCTTAGGAAAGTCATTTGATCTACCTGTATCAGTTTCCTAATCTATAAAATGGGGATATCAATGGCACTTCCTTCCACCCCAGCATTGTTGTGAGGATCAAATAAAACAATATTCTAGAGGCATTTTGCAAATCTTAAAACACTCTGTAAATGATAGCTATTATTAATGCTATTACAATCTAAAATTAAATTTTTCCAAAGTAACTTTATTACTGTTAAATTAATGATTTTTCTGTTATCTACTTCTATAATATTTTATAGTCATTAGCTAATTCTCATAGCATAACTAACACTAGTTAAAAAATGCCCAGCATCACATCAATTTCATCCTCTGAACCTGACAATAAAACATGAAATAAATATCATAATAATTCTAAAATATTTATTTTTGCCTTTGTGATATTCAAATCTGGCCAGCAATATGAAGACAAGTCATAGGTGTCTGTTAAACTAAATCATGTATTTAAGGCCTATGATAGTATTTTTTATCTACCATTTAATGTCACATAATGTATTTATCTACCATTTTACATTAGTTTCCTATTCATCATCTGATCCAAATAATGTTGGGAGGGAAGAATTCAAATATTACCACTCCTACCTGACAGTGAAAAAACAGATTCAGAGAACTATATGATTTGTACAAGATCAAAAAGCTTGTATTTGTCAGATTTAGGAATCAAAGTTACAGTGTTTAGCTTTTTCCATGATACAAAACTATGAAAGTTAAAAACAAAATTCTTGGACATTATCTTCACCAAAAAATGAGTAAGATGACATCAATAACTAATGATTCAAATGCCTACTTTCTCAATTTTCTCAATCTTATGTAAATAAATTAAATAAATGAAAGAAATAAGAGACAAAAAACTAAATGGAAAACTCATAGGGTAGACTTGAAGTAACCTTCAACTACATACATACCCATCACTCAGAGAATGATGTTTTTGCCAGACCAATAATTTTCATGCACTCCTGCCTTCATTGCTATCATAATAATTCTAGCTCAACTTTATTTAGCCTTTCAAATTTTCCGAGCACTTTTCAGATGTGAACCTGTGCTATGTGAGTAGCATCATCTTTTGTAGACATTGAGCTGATGTTTTCCTTCTCATTTTCCTGATACGTTTTAATTGCAAAATCCTTCCTTTTTATACCCTCTCCCATACTTATTGCCATCTTCTTTACATTCCTATTCCTCTAAATATTTATTCTGACTTCAATCTAGTTAATGTTTCAATCATAGCATTACCTACACTGACTTCCTGGGCTTGTTTCCATAGTTACTAGATTCTTAAACTAGGGGAAAACATACTCACATTTAGGGATGTTTCTATCAAGGGAGTTTTTTTAATATTTAGTAAATGGATATTTTAATAAGATTTTGGCCCATATTTTATGTATAAAAATGAGGTGGAAAAGAGGAACTTCTCTCTACCCTCTCCCTCACCTTGTGTATTATTATCAAAAAACCATGAGAATCTTTTAAATCATAGTTTAAAAGATGGACAGAGAATCTTACTTTTTTACATTAACTACTCAATTATCTTAATTTTTGTGTTCTTGAATAGTTCTTTTTGGTCCGCTACAGAATATAGAGAGTAATTGTCTTTAGTGTCAGTACAATTATATCTTACTAATCATAAGCAGCTTTCTGAGGCATATTACAAAAAAAAATTGTGAAATTAGACTATCCTTGTGAAAGAAAGAGTCCATATGGTGGCACTCAAAAACTTCCAGGGGTTTCCATGGTCACCTCAGTTTTTTTCTACTTCAGATATACTTGCCCCAAAAGAGTTTCCCTATATTAAAATTAGGTATAGTTCAATGTAATAGGTTAATACACTCTCTATCTCATTTGACTTTTTATTGGTAAAATCCCCTGATTTCCATGAGGTTTTTTTTTTTTTTGACATGTCTACTGTTTGACTTACATTAATAAAATGGGTTTGAGTCTTTTTTGCAGCACTTATTATTTTTGTGTCCATGGACAATTTAATCTTGATGAACCTTAGTTTCTTCTGTAAAACATGGATAACAATACTAATTATCTTGCAGAAATTTTTGATGCTAAAATGAGATAATGTATGTAAAGCACTTCAAAACTCTTAAAGCACTAAAAGTCAAGTAGTATTATCATAAAGAGGGTACAATTTCTGTCAGTAGAAGTAATACCTACTCTGCAAATTCATGGATTGTTATAGTACTGATTTCCACCATATTTTTTTTTATTCCAGGACATGTATCTTGTCCTCCTCCTCCTTATCATCATCATCAATTGTCTTCATCTTCCTTTGCTAGGTCTAGTTATTCCTTATCATATTTACTTTGGTATTTTTCTCTTACTATATCACTCCATTGCTCAAAAAACTGTCAGTGAGTTCCTAGTGCCTACTCAATAAAGCACAAATTCTTCAGACAATCATTATGAGTTTTTCCCATGCAAGTTCCCTCCTACCTTTTCAGCCTTTCATGTCCCAGTCAATTGGAACTACACATTATTTGGAAAATGTATTCTTCTTTGCCAGTACTCCATCACTATTTTCTCTAACCCTAATTTTCTCTTAACCTGATGGAATCCTTCCCAACTTGCATAGCATAGCCCAGATGACCATATGCCCCGAATCATCAAGAATTGAGGTATATAGTAAAACATTAGTGTTTTACATGAGGTGTAATTATAGTTTTTCATTTTGTTGACCTTTTTGGAAGTGTGAAGAAAATTTCCTTGACAGAATTGAAAAGGCAACATGCCATCAGCTGATAAAAAATTGACCAAGTCTCAGATGGTCTCTTAAAAAGTTATTTAGTGGAGGTATCTCTGGCAGTAATCAGGACTATCAGTTAATGAATGGTTCAAGGGAAAATTAGCCTTAGTGGTAGTTGGTCATGGAGGAGGTAAAGATTTCTACTAAAAAGTAAGACATTGATAGAGTTGAGTAGGAGAGAGGAGAAAGCTCAAGAGCTTGGTTTAATTGCCTGCCCAGAAGAGATGATAGATATTGCTTCTACAGTAGAACAATATGAGAATAACACAAAAAGAGAAATAACAATAGCTGCATGAAGTCCAAGAGTCATAAATTTGCCTTGGACACATGTGTTTTCTAACCATGTGACTCCATACCAGTGTACTGAATGGAGGTTATTGTGTTCATTTGCTGGAGGATGTGGTCCATGTGGGTGGAGGCTAAATATTTTATAGTTGCTATTCTTACTATTCCATCTTAGTAAATTCTTATACTTTGGCCTAATGGTATTTACTGGCTTGCTTTTTTCATTTTCATTTTATTTTTAATCAAAGTATTTTACTCATTCTCTTTTTAATATATATATATATATATATATATATATATATATATATATATATATATATATATAGTCTTTTAGGAGGGGGGAAGGCAGGGCAATTGATGTTAAGTGATTTGCCCAAGGTAAAAAAGCTAGTGATTATTAAGTATCTGAGGTTAGATTTGAACTCAGGTCCTACTCACTCCAGGGTCGGTGCTCTATTCACTGTGCCATCCAGCTGCTCCATTCACTTTAAAAATACTTATTTTACAAAGATTTTTAATTTTCGTCTCCAAATGTCCCTGCAATTGAACAAGTTTTTAAAAGTAAATTATTCATTATAAACATGGAAATTCCGCCAAAACAAATCCCCATACTACTCATGCCCAAAAATTTATTTATGACTCTTTACACTTATCTTCTGTGATGAGAGGTGAGTATTATTTTTCATCTTTATGATATCGAACAAGTGGTTTATCAGTGAGTTCTAAAATCTTTCAAGCCAGATTTTTTTGGTCTATAATATAAACAAATAGTGCCTCACATATAGTCAGTGCTTAATAATAGTTTATTGATTGATCATTGTATAAATTGTTCTTACTTATTCTCCAATATGAATTAGTACAAAGAAGTCTTCAAAATTTCCTCTAACTATCCATTTTTCATATTTTATGGCATAATAATGTTCCATTACATTCATATTCCACAATATGTTCAGTCATTCCCCAATAGGAGGATGCTCCTTTAGTTTCCAATTTGGGGCTAATATGAAAAGAGTTACTATACATTAGTTTTTGTACATATAGTTTGTTTCCTCATGCTTTTATCTCTTTGGGGTTATGAGCCTAAGACTGGAATAGCTAGACTGAAAGGTATAAAGTTTTCAACTTTGGGGGCTTAATTCCCAATGAATGGCTTTCCAAAATGCCTGGGCCAATTTATGACTCCACAAACAGTTCTCTATAGTTTTCCTATGCCCCTTCAACATTTGTCATCTTCTTTTATAATCTTTGCTAATGTGATGCTTGTGAAACAGAAATTTTATTTTTTATAATTCATTTATTTGTTAGTTTTAGCTTTGAACATTTGCTTTTATAAGATTTTGAGTTCTAATTTTTTCTGCCTCTGTTCTCTCCCTCCTCTCCAAGATGATATACAGTCTGATATAGGATATACATGTATAATCATATTGAAAATATTTCCTCATTATTCATGTTGTGAAAGAAGTAGAACAAAGGGGAAAAACCATGAGAAAGAAAAACAACAACAAAAGAGAAAATAGTATACTTCTTTCTGTATTCAGACTCCACAGTTTTGTTCTGTTTTTTGTTTTTTCTGAATGTGGATAGCATTTTCTATCATGAGTCTTCTGGAATTATCTCATATCATTGCATTGCTGAGAAGAATTAAATCTATCAAAGTTATTCATTTCACAGTGTTGCTGTTACTGTGTACAATGTTCTTCTCATTCTGCTCACTTCATTCAGCATCAATTCATGTAGGTCTTTCCAGGTTTTTCTGAAATCTACCCATTCATTATTTCTTGTGGAACAATAGTATTCCATCACATTCATATGCCACAACCTGTTCAGCCATTCCCCAATTTATGGGCATCCCCTCAATTTCCAATTCTTGGCCACCACAAGAAGAGCTGCTATAAATATTTTTGTTCATATGGGTTCTTTTCCCCTTTTATGATCTCTTTAGGATACAGACATAGTAGTGGTATTGCAGGATCCAAGGGTATGCATAGTTTTATAACCCTTTGGGCATAGTTCCAAATTGCTCTCCAGAATGGTTAAATCAATTCATAACTCTGCCAATAATGTATCAATGCTCCAATTTTCCCACATCTTCTCTAAGTTTTATCATTTTCATGTTTTGTCCTGTTAGTCAATCTGATAGGTGTGATATGGTACTTCAGAGTGGTTTTAATTTTCATTTCTCTAATCAGTAGTGATTTAGAGTATTTTTTCATATGACTATAGATAGCCTCAATTTCTTCCTCTGAAAACTGCCTGTTTATATTCTTTTATCATTTATCAATTGGGTAATGACTTGTATTCTTATAAATTTGACTCAGTTCTCTCTATATATTTTAGAAATAAGGCCATTATAAGAGACACTGACTATAAAAATTGTTACCTAGTTTTCTGCTCCCCATTTAAAAATATTTATTTACTTTTAATTTATAACATTCAGTTCCACAATCCACTGAGTTCCACATTATCTCCTCCTCCCCCTCCTCATGATGACATGCAACCTGATATAGGTTCTACAAATACCTTCACACTAAACATTAGTTAAGCTGTAAAGAAGAATTATAACCAATGGAATGAACAGTTAGAAAGAAGGAACAAAACAAAACAGAAAAGGGAGCAAGTAATTTGCTTCAATCTGCATTTAGACTCTGTAGTTATTTCTCTGGATGTGAATATCTGCTTCCCTTCTAATCACAGTTGCACTGACTTTGTTCATGCAGAACCTTTTTAATTTAGTGTAATCAAAATTATCTATTTTGCATTTCATAATGTACTCTATTTCTTGTTTGGTCATAAATGTTTCCATTCTGTGTAGATTTGACAGTTAAATTATTCCTTGCTTTCCTAATTTCCTCAAAGTAGCACCCTTTATGTCTAAATTTTGTACCCATTTTGATCTTATCTCAGTATACAGTATAAGATATTGGTCTATGACTAGTTAGTTTATGGGATGCTATCTTCCAGTTTTTCCAGCAGTTTGTGTCAAATGAAGCAGACATTTTAATTAAAGTGTTTCCATAATTTTCTTTTCTCCAATTATTCATTATTCAGATTTTTTCATACAGTAAATAGATAACTTGAACTCGTTGCTCTGAAAAGTAGTGATTTGTATCTTTTAGCCATTTATTTATTGGGGAGTGATTTAGTCTTACAAATTTGAATCAGATTGTTATATATCTTCCTTGTTTTTTTTTTTTTTTCTTTTTGGAGCGGGGAAGGCAGGGCAATTGGGTTTAAGTGACTTGCCCAAGGTCACATGGTTAGTAAGTGTTAAGTGTCTGAGGCTGGATTTGAACTCAGGTCCTCCTGACTCCAGGGCCAGTGCTCTATTCACTGCACCACCTAGCCACCCCTATTAAATTTCTTAAATATAAAACATTTATCAGAGAAACTTGAGGCAAATATTTCCTTTAAGTTACTTGTTTTCCTTCTAATTTTAACTACATTATTTTGTACAAAGATTTAATTTCATATAATAAAAATTATTTTTTTTCCGTGTAATTTTACCTATTCTTTATTTTGTCTTGAACTAGTCTTCTATCCATTGATCTAAAACATAATTTCTTCCTTATTTACCCATTTGTGGGGGATGTGAACTTTAATATTTAGGTCAAATATTCAATTGGAATATAATTTGAGGTGCTGCTCTGATTCTAATTTCTCCTAGACCTTTGTTTAGTTTTTCCTGCAGCATTTTTTTTCCAAGTAGAGAATCATTCCTCCAATAAGTGGGGTCTTTATTATTATGGAAAACCATTCTCTGTTTGCAAAGGCAAATGTAAAACAAAATTCTGTACCAAATCTGTTTCAACTTTTTATTTTTTTAACCAGTGCATTGTTTCAATGATTTCTGCTTTGTAATATACTTTGATATTAGATACTGCTAAATTTCCTTTCTACTTTAAAAATATATATATATATCCTTGAGATTCTTGACCTTTTATTTCTCCATAAAATTTTGTTATTATTTTTCTAGCTCTAAAAATTCTATACCTTTGGTAATTTTATTGGTACATCACTGTAAAAGTAAATTAATTTAGGCAATATTGACATTTTATTTGATTGGATTAGCCTGTTCATGCATACTTAAATGTTTCTTCCATTATTTAGATCTGTCTTTCTGTAGTTATTTATATTTGGATTCATAAAGTTCCTGATGTGTCTTGGTACATATACTCCCCAATATTTTATAACTCGTAGTTTTTGTGAATGAAATTGTTATTTCTAGCTCTTCCTCCTTGCTTTTGTTGGCAACATACAGGAAGGAATACTGATGATTTATGCAATTTTATTTCATATTCTTCAACTTTGCTGAATTTTTTGTCTCAAATATTTGGTTGACTTCAGGGTTTTCTCATAAATTATAACATCTACAAGCAGCAGTAATTTAATTTCTTCTTGGCCTCTGCATATTCTCTCGGTTTCTCTTTCTTTGTCTTATGCCAACAGCTTGCATTTTTAGTATTATTTAATATGTTAAGTTGTAGTGGAGATAATGGTCATCCTTGCTTTTCCCTAATGTTATTTGAAAATCCTCTAACTTTTCTCCATCACATGTAACATTGATTCATGTACTTAAATAATATTATTTGCCATAGTAAGAAAAAATCTATTATCTTCTTATGATTTCTATGCATTTTATATATAGTTTCTTGATTTTATCAAAAGAATTTTCAAAATCTACTGCTATATTGATTTTATTTTGTGTATTATTAAAATAATTTGTTATATTTAGACTTCCTTATTTTAAACCAACCCTGAACTGATGGAATATATGTTGTTGAAGCCTATTTATTTGTCAGTGTTTTATGTAAAACCTTTGTGCCAATATACATTGCGGAGTTAGTCTATAATTTTCATTCTCTGTTTTGTTTATCCTTAATTTCCTATTATCTGCATAATAGGAAAAGATTGAAAGGGTATTTTGCAAAGGCAACTTTCACATGGTAAGGAGAGAAATGATAAAGTTGGAAAGATGTGTTAGGTCACACTGTGAAAAACTTTAATGGTCAAATATTAGAGGTCACATTGTGTTCCTAAGATAATCAGAAACCAATGGAGTTTATTGAGTAGAGACATAACTGAGTATATGCTTTAGGAAAATAATTTTTACAGTTACACGTAATATGGGTATGAGTGAGAATGGACTTGAAACAGGGAGACTGATTAGGAGGCTTATGTCAGTAGTCTAGGCAAGTTGTGAAAATACCTGAACTTGGTTTGGAATCACATGAGTAGAGAGAAGCCAACAAATTTGTGAGATATTGTGAAGGTAGAAATGATGAGATTTAGCATTTGATTGTAAATATGAGTTGGAGGAAAGTGAAGAATCAAGGATAATTACAGTGTTGTGAACCTGAATTACTGGGAAAGTAGTGTGTACAAAGGAAGTGTAAGTGATCTTTTGATCTCTAAGCCTTGGGCAAAGTGTTTAAGGGTCATCTGCTTAGGTGTAGATGGTTTTAAATACTTGATATATTTATAGAATCACCACCAAATTTGGAAATGGAAGGGAGTATAGTGACCTTTTAGACCAAACTGAAACCATGAAAAGAATTCTGTCTTCTACATACCTAGCAAATGCTGATTAAGTCTTTGCTTGGTCATTACACAAGCTTCATTCCATATTATCTTCAGGAATAGATTGAACCTTTATCATCCCAATTCACTAACTTTTCTTCTGTCTCTCCTGGCTATTTTCTTATTGCCTACAAAGTTACCCATAACTCTCACATCTTTAAAAAGCCCTCAGTTGATCTATCCCTGTTAACTATGCTCATGATTCTCCTCCTTTTTGTAACTAAACTCTTTGTGAAGGCTATTTATGGTAAATTACTCCACTTACTTTCTTCTCAATGTTTTCATAACTCTCTATAGTCTGACTTCAGACCTCATCATTAAAGAAGTGGTGGTGGTAGTAGTAGTAGTAGTAGTAGTAGTAGTAGTAGTAGTAGTAGTAGTAGTAGTAGTAGTAGTAGTAGTAGTAAGTAGCTATAAATAATATTAGTAAGGAGCCTTGGTAAGGATTGTAGTAAGAAATAGTAATAGTAGGCAGTGACAATATTAGTGGTAAGTAGTAGTAGTAATAATAGTAGTAGCCATAGTGATGGTAGAAGTAGTAATTAGTAGCAGTAAGCCTTGATATTGGTAGTAGTAGTAAATAATAGAAGTAGTAGGTAATGGTAGTAGTGTTATTGTCATACTGGTAATAAGCAGCAGCATTAGTAAGTAGTAGTGGTAGTTTTATTACTAAGCAGTAGCAATACCAGTCAAAGTACTGGTAATGGTAGTGGTAATAGTAACCGTTATTGTTTTATATGTACTTACAGAATTAGAATTAACAGTAAATAGTAATGGTATTAATAAAACATAGCAATGGTAGCAATTATAAATAGTATTAGTAGTAAGTGGTAGTAGTATAAATAGTAGTAAGAAGTAGTAATGGTAGCCATAAGGGTAGTAGTAAGTAATAATAGTATTTAATAGTAGTAGTAAGTAGTAGTAGTTTACTTACAGTTTACAAAATTCATTCCTTATAACAACCTTACAAAATAGGCATTATAATCTAGTTGGTAAGACATGATATATCTATATTTATGTATATGTAGGTAGACATAGGTATAGTAAAGAGTTAACAGAATAAGGCAGTATATCATTAAGAGAAGAAATTAGTGGATGAGAAAAACAGTGCTAAAAATGGTTGTTATTATAATGAAAATTCTGTGTGGTGACCAAGACCATCAGATAACAATTTTTTCATTATATCTCAGGCTGTCTCCTTCTTCAATCAACAGAGGCCTTCTCCCTGATGACTTTCATTTGCCAATATTTAGGTTCATACCCCTGTAATTATTTTATACAAAAAATGTTCCAATGATATAATAATGAAGTTCCAAATTTATTTTTCTAGATATTCCCATTGCCATAATTACTTTCAGCTTGTTATCTTCTTACCTCTCAATGCATCTTTTATTCATAGGAGACTGGTTTCTTTGGAATTAGGTAATCAATCTTGACATTTATTTGCAGAAATTAATCAATCAATTCAGAGATTGCTTAACAGGATGATTCCTCCAAGAAACAAGTTGATAGAATAGGGTTCACAGTGCCTTCTGGCCATTTCAGAGAAAAGGAGCAAGCACATATTTATCTATTAAGTTGGAATATTTTATAGTATTTCAAATTCAAGTTCCTAAACTTTTTTCATTCTTTTAACATAAAGTTTCATGAGTTATTTTATAATACCTAAAAAGACATAAACATAAACTAAAGGTGCTCAGATGATTTGTAATTTGCCAAAATTGGATAGATATCTATTCATTCTTCAAGAAGAAGCTTGGTACATTTGGTCATGTTTATATTCATATATACATCAACTTCTGATGTTCCCTTATTCCTGATGTTTCCTTGTTCAGATGAATATAGCTTCCATAGTTAGTGAAGTTGTAGTCCTGTTGTCCTCAAGTCATGGTCAAGCCCCTCCTTCTCTATCCCCTTACTACCAACCCTTACAGCCAAACCTGTGTCATGAAGGGACCAAGCACCATGGCAAAGTAAAGGAATGTGAGCCAAGATGATATATACTGGGGTTTTTGTGTTTTTTGAATCTGTTCTATAGTAGCTTTGAAAGTCTAATAAGACCTTTCTCTATCAGGAACTTTTAAAAGACTCTCAGTTTGTGCTCTGGTAATACTTTTTCCTGCATTAGCATCTCAGTTGATGTGATGAATTATATGAATTTAAGAAATAGAAATAATGATGTTCTTTTTCAGGTTGACCTTAATCAAAACCGTTGTGATGATCACTTTGTTAGAGGAAATAGTGGGTTGAGTTATATTATTTTGTATTTTGGTGCCATAACAAAAGGATAAAAATCAGAAATGCTAATTTTCTACATTTTGTAAATTCATTTGTACAGATAGTGCTGACCACTAAGGTGAACAAATCACAAATGGATATGTAATGGACTGAAAATATGAATACTTTCATTATGAAATAGTACTATATAATAAAATTGGAAACAGAACTCATCACTTATGGGAAAGGACTTCATATATGCAAGTTAATCATGATAATTGGACATACCCTCCCACAATATTTGAGAGAAAGTATAAAAATATTCCGAGACCTGAATATAGCATTATATATGGTAGTCATTTACTAAAGTAAGATTCTTAAGAAAACACTTATTGTGGAATATGCCTAAATTCTGGTGTCAATTGCCAGAATGGAAAAGTGAGTTAAGATAACTATTGAAGATGTGGGAAAATTTGTTGAACTATTATAACAATGCAAAATTGATACATAGAATAGAAAATGAGCACCATGTTGAACAATTAAAGGCAACAAAAAAGAAACATGAAGAAAGGAGTTCAGAAAACAAAAGCATATCAGAAATTCTAAATTCCCTTAATCAACAATGGATAACAAAAGTTAAAGATATAGACATTACAGCCTCACAAGGAAAAGAACAAAAGCAACAATTCAATATTAACCACAAATTTTACTTATGGAGACTTGAGAAAAATAAAGAAATCAGGGAAAGATAGCTCTTGAAGGAAAATGTTGACATTTTCTGGTTATCTATATGGTCACCAATTGTGCAACATAGATGAAACAAAAGTTAGAGTAAATAACCAAAAGCTTCTACATCATCAATATAATGAATGACAGAACAGTGACAGCAAGGTATGTAATTAAAGCTTTAGTCTTTGAAAAATTGGAAAGAGGTAAAGCTAAATAAGGTCCATGGTGATTAGTTTACATTTTATAATGATGATTGAATTATTAGCTTCTGGTCAGACACAAGACTGATCCTAGACTTTTTTTTTTAACAGAAAGGATTATATATCTGTTACCAAAGGAAAAGAAGGCAACTGATCTCATGTAGGTCAATTTTACATTTATATACTTTATATAAAATATTCACAAATTTATCATGGAAAAATATAAAAACACAAGAGGATTTGGGGGTGTCATAAAAGTTTTAAGGGTATAAAGGAAAACATTATTATTATAATAATATATAAGCTGCCCAAATGGTCTATAATCTATATACTCTGTGGATTTTCTCAAAACCACTGATTTAGTTCAATCACCATGGTTACTCACATATAAACTTAAATCAAGTATGTAGGGGAGGTATAAGCATTTATATAAGGCCTACTATGTACCAGGCATTGTGCTAAGTGCTGTTATTAGTCCCATTTTAAAATTGAGTAAACTGCGGCAAACAAAGTTTAAGTAACTTGCCCAAAGTTACATAGCTACTAAATGTCTGAGCACAAATTTGAACTCAGATATTCCTAACTCCAGGCTTTTCTATCCACAATGATCCCTAAATGCTTACTGTTTGAATGATAGATTTCATCACAGAATGACTGACATCATTTAAAGTGAACTTTAAAATGTGTTGCCAATGCAATAATATAAAGAATAAGTAACTTAAAATGTGGCATTTTTCTTTCTTTTGAACATTACAATCTATCATTTATCTTAATATTCTTTTCTTTTTAAATTTTGAGTTCCAAATTCTCTTCTTCCCCCCCACCTCTTCCAAACCCACTGAGAAGGCAAAAGATATATTAATTTTATATGTGAAATTATGCAACATGTATTTCCACATTAGTTATATTTTTAAAAAGAAAGTGAGAAAATTAGACTTCAATTTGAACTTGGAGTTCATCAGTTCTCTTTCTGGAGATGGATAGCAATTTTTTTATCTTGGGTCCCTTGGAATTATCTTGGATCATTGTATTGATCTGAGTAGCCAAGTCTTTTATAGTTGATAATCATTAAAACATTGCTATTTACTATGTGTAATGATCTCCCATTCTTCACTTCACTTTTTATCAGTTCATGTAATTCTTGTCATTTTTTTTTTTTACTGAAAGAACCTCCCTCATCATTACTTATAACATAATGGTGTTCTATCACAATCATATGCCGTCACTCATTCTGCATTTCCCAACTGATGAGCAATCCAATGATTTCCAATTCTTTGATGTAGCATTTTTTTTTTTTTGCTTTTTGGAGGGCAATTGGGGTTAAGTAAGGTCACACGGCTAGGTTTTTGTTTGTGTGTGTTAAGTGTCTGAGATCGGATCCGAACTCAGGTCCTTCTGACTCCAGGGCCGACGCTCTACTCACTGTGCCACCTAGCCGCCCCTGATGTAGCATTTTTAAAGGAGACAGTTGAAGTCCTTCTACAACTCCTTAAATCCATTTTCATTTCTCCAAAATAGAACTAAGTACAGTTTCCAAATTAAAGAAAGTCAACACCATTTGTTAACCATTTGATGCATAGAGATGACATAAAAGTATATGGCTCCAATGAAAAATAAATTATATAGTTTCATCATCCTAGTGAATCTTTGTTCAATGATATAGCAACATTATTTGGATTAATAAATGTCAAACTCTTAATATATTCCATTAAAAAGAGAGACAGAAGGGGTGGCTAGGTGGCGCAGTGAGTAGAGCGTCGGCCCTGGAGTCAGAAGGACCTGAGTTTGGATCCGATCTCAGACACTTAACGCACACAAACAAAAACCTAGCCCTGTGACCTTGGGCAAGTTACTTAACCCCAATTGCCCTCCAAAAAGCAAAAAAAAAAAAAAAACAGAGAGAGAGAGAGAGACAGAGAGAGACAGAGACAGAGACAGAAGGACTTGAGGTTGAATCCAAAAAAACAACAGGAGGCCAAAGCATGCCTACAAATCTCCTCCAGGGAAAATACACAGAACATAAAGATTAGACTATGACTCAACTTATTGACATTCTGAAGTCAAAGCTAGATGGAATGAGCATTTGTAAAATATTTAATAGCTACACAATATCAGTAAATGTTCACTTTTGGAATAAAAAATTGGCTCAGAATTGAAAAGAATGCTAACAAAAACCTATATGATACAATATCAATAAAATATAGGGTACATTACTCTGAGGCAGTTAGGGAAAGATTAACATTTCTACTCCAAAAAGGAGAGGTAGGACTGATAAGTCTCCAAATATAGAACAAATTGGTCAAAATGCTTCATAAATACATTTGGAATAAGGAGGCATTAATAAGCAACAATAAAGAGTGATAATAATAAATGTATAAATTGTATTTGTTTAATGTAATCAAAAATGTCTCATTTCAAAAGTGAAGCCTGTGCAACAATTAAAATGCTAGAAAATAATCCCCAAACCCTCTATTTATGGCAATCATAAAGTCAAATAACAATATGTTGGCAAAAGTGGAAAAAGGAGTAACAAAGATAAATTTGTGCAAATGCCAGAGCATATGATGATAATTTGGGAATTGGTCATTGCTAAGGAAATCTACATATGAATTATTGTGAAGGTACTCAGAGTTATTGATCCATAAAGATTATTCAAGGAAATGGAGGGGACAGGATAACATATTATAAGTTATAAAAAATGTAGCACTGACTGAATACCTAGAAATAAATGACCTGGTAATTGGAATTAAACATCAGAATCTTATACTGTTCTATGTACTGATATATAACCAATTCCCATCCTAAAAATGTTAGCCTCAAAATAACCTGAGGAAGTCAACTGATAAGAACTGGAGCAGTAACCCAGCCAAATCATTTGCCTCCCATCAGTTGGATATAACATTGATTGATTAAATACAAAGAAACAAACCAAAACCATTTTAAAACAATGCTTTTAGTAAGTATCACCATCCTGAATATTCACAATCTCTAAATGATTTGGAATAAAACATTTCAAAATATCTAAGAACTTAAAAATCATGTGGGAATAAGATGAGATAAACCCCATCCAAGTTGATATATCTACTATTGGATTTAGACTGAACCCATTTTCAATGGGTTAACTGGGGGGAGGTGACATCTTAATGCTTTTGACTACAGAAAACTATTTTGTGCACCTTTACAATAATATTTAGGACATTGACTATACAGAAAAAATAGTGAAATAGATACTTGTTCTTGCATTCTTTCTATCTAAATCCTATTTAAAATACTGAGAATGAAAATAATAATGAAAAGTGATTATATATATATATATATATGTGTGTATATATATATATATATATATATATATACACTTTTTGGAGGGGAGAAGGCAGGGCAATTGGGGTTAAGTGACTTGCCTAAGGTCATATGGCTAGTTTTGTGTTAAGTGTCTGTCTCCTGGATTTGAGCTCATGTCCTCCTGACTCCAGGCCCAGTTCTCTGTTCACTATGCCACCTAGCTGCCCCCTAAGTGATAATAATATTAACAGACACTTATAGCACTTTAAAGTTACAAAGCACTTTTGATCTCAATATTTCCATGATTAGATGCCATTATTAGCCCTATTTTACACATGAAGAAAATGTATTGAAAGAAGTTATTACTTGTCCAACATTCTCACAGCCAGTCTCCTTACACCTTCTTCTTCACCTACTTGGAGATCAAGTGATATTCACCTTCCTGTTCTTCCTTACACACAACACTCCATTTCCAATTCTGTGTATTTTCCCTGGCTGTTGAAATAATTGTAATGTTCTTCTTCCTCACCACTGACTTTAATCCTCCATGATATCCTTTAAATTTCAGTTAAAATTCCACCATCTGAAAGAAGCCTTTACTAGTCCCAGTGCCTTTCTGCTCAGATTATTCCCAATTTGTCTGGTGTAGATCTCATTTGTAAATATATTTATGTTGTCTTCTTATACTGACATCTCCTTGAGACTAGGGACTGATTTTTGACTTTCTTTTTATCTCCATCATTTAGTATGGTGCCTGATACATAGTAGGTGTTTAGTAAATGCTTATTGCCTCACTTTTTATAGATGAGGACATAAGCTGAGACAAGTTAATTCCCTTGCCCAGGGTCACACAGTCAATCTGTCCAGGGTCAGTCTTAAACTCAAATCTTTCTGACTTCATATCTTGTGTTTTATCTACTGTGCCAAAAAGAATCTTAAAGATGTTGAAGGAAGAGTTAGGTCCTTAATAAATGCTAGTAGATTGAGTTAGCATCTGAGGCTAGATTTAAAACTAAATCTTTCTGGCTTCAAGTCTTACACTCTATCTACCATATTATGACATTCATTATGATGGTGGTGATGACATTTTTCAAAGGCAGAAGCTTCATCAAATGCTTCTTATATTCCACAAAGTAGTGTGGAAAGTGCTGACATCTTGAGAGTGGAATTTACTATCTGTACAACTCAAGGCTATTCACTTCACATCTCTGGGCCTCATTTTCCTCACACATAAAATGAGGAAGTTGGACCAGGTAATCTTTTCCACTCAATCTATTTCTAAATATGATAATTTCAAGTTTCTATCATCTCATAGCCCAATTACTACTTAGCACAATACTCTAAACATGTATAAGGTGCTCTGATCAATCAGAGAAAAGATATTGCCTTAGGAAGACCATTGAATTTGAAGCTGAAGAACAGGGTTCCAGTCCTCTGTACAATTTTCTTTTCAGCAAAAATTAAGGAGATAGCTGGTTGACCATCATCTAGCACTCAGATACTATGACTTATCTTCCTGGGTTATCATGAGGAAAGTCTTGCCAACTGTCAGGTGCTTTATAATTGGAAACTTTTATTATGTAAAAATGTGTTGGACAAATGAAATAAAATGATATAAATTAATGCATTTGGGAAAAAGGAGAAGCCAAGCCCCATACAAAACATTACTTATTTTTTAACAGTAAATTAACCAAAAATATTGAGAACTCCTATTATTTTTCAAGGTACTTTCTTTGAGAATAAGATGTTGTTAACTGGTGATATACCTTTTTGTGATTTTCCCGGGTGACTGAACTAAGAGTACGGCTTGATTCAGTTCTAGTCAAAGGGCGTAACATGATATTCATTTAAGCATGTATAGAACTCTGCAATCTTATAAGTAATTTAGTATCATTGTTCTAAGTTATTCTTAGTGGTAAGTCTGAGTTAGAGGTCATTCTGATCAAGATTTGTTATTAGTTCTAATTCAATCCTGGAAGAGTTATTTGAACTCAACCCACATACAACCCTCCCCCCATAATAATTCTGAAATGAACAAAATTGAAACCAGTATGTCTAATCCAGCTTTATATATATATATATATATATATATATATATATATATATATATTCTTTTTCAAATAACACTCTCTATTCTCAGGAATGTTTTCAATTTAGTGGCACAGATAATTACTGGGAAAAATGTTCCATGAGGGAGGAAATAGATATGCTAACAATTGTTGCCAGTTATTATTATCTCACTTATTTGTTTATTTTTTCAAAGTTAGTAAATTCATAAGATACAAAGACATGGTTAGAATATGTGTGTGTCCACAAATACATACACAGATCCCATAACATATATCTTCTTTATTTTTGCATGTGCTATATCCTAATATACAGCAAATAAATCCTTGATTTAAGTTATTATCACAGAGAGGCATCACCATCATATATAGAATAATACTTGGGGATAGCAACACCTGATTTAAATACATTCTCTGACACTTACTGTGTTACTATGGGCAAATCATTTAACTTCTCTGACACTAAAGCAACTTTCTAAAACCATAAGTTATTGAGAAGTTTCAAACTCCATGGCTGGAGCTTGAAATTTATGAAAAAATAACTCCTGTGGGGCAAATTATGACAATCATAAGTCATTTACAATGTAAAATTTACAACTCACCTTCCTCAATCAGTCAATAAGCATTTGCTAATCATCTATTATGTGCCAGGCACTGTGCTAAGCATGGAAACTAAAAAAAAAGGTGGCAAAAGATGGATCCTATTATTAAGGTACTCACAATCTAATGGATTACTGAACATCCACTTATATCTTGACTTATTGTTATCTAGTTCTGTCTTTACCACTCTACTGGCTTTACTTTCTTAAAGGTTAGTAGTCCCTTTTTTAATCCTAATATTTTTCCCTATCCAAATTCAGAGCCCCCTCTGAAATCTATGTGCCACCATGATAGAGAGTTTGGCCTAGATTCAGGAAGATATGACTTCAAATCCGACTTCAGACATTTACTAGCTATGATAGTTGGAAAATCACTTTCTTTTTGATTGACTCAATTTCCTCAATTGTAAAACAGGGGTGATAATAATACATATATCCCAGTGTTGTTTTAAGACTCTTCTATTTTTAAAATGCTTAGCATAATACTTGTCACAAAGTAAGTATCTAATAAATGTTTCCTTTTTTTCCTCTCCTACCACTGGCTTTTGTTGCTGTTATTATTATCATTGCCATTTTCATTATTCTTATTGTTATTTTAGTTCTTTATTATATCCTTGAGCAAATTTGTTACTGTTTTGAGATAGTGAATGAGATCTAAGCTTCTACTAATTTAACCTTTTTCCCTGAAGTCTTACAATCTCAGAGGCCTACATAGGGATGATATCATGTCTTTCTGTAATTTTACTTAGGGAGGGACATATTTTGAAAGCATTTGCAAATATCCACTTAATAATTTTTATTTTCTAATTGTGATGCTAATGATTTATTCCCCTGGGAAGGGAAGGAATCAAGTCATGTATAGATCCAACAAGAGAGAAGTGATTATAAGATTCAACTAGGCCCAAAATTAGCCATGTAATATGTTTAATTCTGTCAGTGATCTGCAAGCAAAATCAATTACTCAGCCTCAGAGCTAGAATAGACTATTGGATAAAAAAGAGAACCAGTGGTAGGTATGCCTTTGGAGAAGACTGGGGGAAGAGGATCCTTAATGCTTAGCCTGATGGTTCTGGGTCACATGGTCTCTTGAAAGGAAAGACTAATGCTACTCTTGAGCATCAGTTGGTTGAGGTAATTTCATCCTAAAGAACAGAGGAATCCATTAAAATTCCAGTATGCTAATGGAGAAAAGAATTGATACATCAGAGGCAAGAGTGAATTGAAGATAGTTCAGAAAACCAAGATCTATAAAGGAAGGAGGAAAACTTGACAGGAATGCCAAGTTAGGACAGTCACCCAAAAGCAATGTCCAACAGTCTAAAGAAAGATAGCATGGAAGGCCAAATAGGAAAGGGCCCTTTTACACCTAATCTGAAGTCCCACCTTCAACTATCTCTGCCTGCCATTTTGCTTTCATTGTGAAGAAGGTCAGGCAAGAAATTCTCAAAAGCATCGGAGGAATTAGTTTTTAGTATTTTTATAATACCAAAGAACATTTCCTTCATTATATGTTTGATCTCCTGAAGTCATGTCTCATACTTTTATTGGGCTTAGATTCATTTATGTAGTGGGGCTTTTCTCTCTCGTCATCAGGATGTTTTAAAGAAACTATTCAGATTTATTTTTAAATTAATAAAAAGAAAGTCTTATTACTTTCAGAATCTAGGTGCTATAAAAACTTTTAGTAGATGATTTTACACATTAAACTTTCCCATTTCCTGGGAGGTAACTTACAAAAAAAGTGTGGGTACAGAAGTTCTGACTCCAATGTGTACCTAAGGGATTAGCACTGGCAGTAAATAAGGTGCTGAACATGGCCCATTTGCCAGCAGGTAACCTTTGTTAGCTGCTGCTAGACTACTTAACACATCTCTAATTTACATCTCCAATTTTCTTCAACATCCCTCTAGAGAGGTTTTGGCTACTCATTAGTCCTGAAATGACTAGAGTGCTGTTTGTTCTCTGAGGAAGGGCCCCATTACCATATTGTACTTATGCTGTTGTCTGAGTTAACAATTATCTCTTTGGAATGGCTTTCCTAAGATCTTTTTTTTTTCTTTATGGAAGTCCCCTGTGCCTCCAGAAACAATAATCTTCTGTTCATCTCATACACATTCATGAAATATCTCTATTTTTGAGAATATTCTCTAAATTAGAGGTCAATCACCAGCCTAAATTGGACCACCTAGAAATATTTTGCTGATCCACAAAATCACCAAAGGAAATTCTACATTCAGTTGTTTCTTGGGCCATTCAAGCACATGGCAAACCCCAATAAAGCCTGAAATAGACAAGAATATGATCTTGACCAGAACAGGTGTTAGGACTGGGAATGATGGCAGGCTTGGTTAAAGCAAGGATCATCAATAAATCATCTCACTTTACAGAGGAGGAAACTGAGGATAAAAGAGATGGAAAAGCTTAGAAACTTGATTACCCCTAGTTCTAGATAAAAGCCTATTTTGGGGGGAGAGTCAGTAAAAGCCAGAGACCCAAAGTCCTGACTCCTACATGTGATTAAGTACTAGTTATAGCATCCCATCTCCATTTCACTGAAATGGTTTCAAGCAAACAGTCAGTAACAAACTGTGTAGTTGTTGTCCAAAGACAGCTATTTGGAGATGCTCATCACTCGGTTGGCCATAAAGATAATTTTGGTTGTAATAACTCTCAAATCTGAGTTAAAAATTCATAGAAGAATCATGATCTTCACTGGTATAGGGAATACCTGCATCAACAAAATAATTTCTGCTTAAAACATTGAATGAAGTGTTTAAACTAGAAAAGAGAGAAGGGGCAAATACACCAGCTTATGTTACATGTGCATACAATTTTTGGTATGTGACATAATCATAGGACCAAAATATTATAGATCTAGAGCTGGAGGGTGCCCAAGATTTCATCTAACCCAACACCTTCATTTTACAGATGTTGAAACAAATTCAGAGAGGTTAATGAGTTTCAACTATGCCCCACTGCCCCACTACTAAATTGTAAGCCCCTTGAAGGCAGGGGTATTATTATCTACCCTTGTGCTTAAGGAACTGTATCCAGGTGCTTAATTAATATTTGTTCAATGTGATAAGTGATATAAAACATGCTAACAAAGATCTTACAATTTAGTGTGGGGAAAGGATATATACACAAATGATTACAGTCCAAAGGAGAGTTAGATGAAAGCAAAACAGAGATAAAGGCAAAACAGCATGAGGAACGTGAGCAAGTAGTCATCAGTTACATCTGGGAAGAGTGATCAGGAAAGGTTTGATGAAGAAGTGCCATGTGCCTGACCTTGGCAAAAGCCAAGAATTCTAGGCAACATGAAGCAGTTTAGTGATAGTCTATTACAAGCATGTGGGGTATTTTGAATAAAAGACGTACTGTATTTTTGGAGTGGAGGGGATGGAATATTTGAGAACCCCACTGTATCCATACTCCCATGTAATTCATAATTGCATTGCAAGGGTTAAGGCAGAGATGAGAGAGGTTATAAGAAGGTGAGTAATATGATAGTCCAGTCATCTACAGATGACTCTGCTCCATGGGGGTGGGGGTTGGGGGGTGGTTCAAACATTTTCTTCAAAGTACAGTATGCCTTAAGGTATTCCTTTTTCCCACAATCAAGTGTTTCCTACTTTAGCCAACCTCCTTGGTGTGTTAATTTCATTAACTGTTACAAATAAATTTCCTTGTGATTTTTCATATCCAAGCATCTTTTGTATCCTGAAATATATTGATTGTAATGTACATATGGAGAGATGAAAATTTGATTGCCAAACAGAATATAGGTGCATCTATGTTTCTTTTATTTTTCCTGTACAAATCTCTGTTCAGAAAACCTTGAGATAACCTATGAAAAGTCAAAGTTTAATGAATCACTAATCTGAAAGGCAAAAGAATAGAACTAAATCTGACTTGCTTTTTGATCCTTAAGTTAGGTTTTTTTCTTTTTCTTATAAAATACTTTGATGAGATCATTAAGCCAAAAGTCTGCAACTGCAGATAACACCATGTGAATCACATTCACAGCTGGAAAGGGGGAAAATCAGAGGGAACAGTGAAGAAATGTTTTGTTAATAGTTCTGTGTGAAGTATTTTGTTGCCTCATGTTATGATCACGAAAATACTTTTATGTAGAAACTTCATTCTGCTAGGTAAACACACTGTGCTTTGGCCAGGTAACATGGTATTTATTTTATTAGTCACTGTGGTATGAGATAGCAAAAATAGAAGTATCTTGGTAGTTTAGAGACCTAGGCTTTTTGCCACTAATATTCTGTGTGTCTTTGGAATTAATCTGCCCTTTCTATGAGTCTCCTCAGTCTTATATATAAAAGGAAGAACCAGATGATTGTCTCACATCCTCTCCAGCTCTAAAACAGGAATAAGCATTAATAAAATGAAGAACAATTGGGAATGAAGGAGGTGAGATCATTGTTACCTCTTCCTACTGCAGGGGGAGTCAAGGGTGTCAAATTGGAGCCAAACATATATACTTCATTCCATGGGTCAGAGTGTATGTGTCCTTTACTGAGAGCAAAAACATAAATGGCTAGCTTAATGGGAAGTGCTCTAGTTCCAACAACCCACTCCCTCAGAAAAAAATCCCCACATAAAAAGGCAACTACATTAGTACATACTTAACATTCAAGGGGCTTTTATAAGGTATTATAACAAATGTTGATTACTGCTGTCTTAATTGTTTCATTAACAAGCTCTAGTTTTTCAGACAGTGGTTCTGAACAAATATGGAATAAACTACTTAGAATTTAATTGTGGGGATGAGACCATCAAAGAGAGATCACAGCATGGCAGGAAGGTGATTCCCCTTAGATTCCCCATAGATTCCCCTGTAAAAACAAATGACACTATTGTCTGAGAAGGCCATTACAGCATTTTGGTGCAAAGTATTCCCTTTTCAATAGACAAAATAGACCACTTAAATCATGGTGATGTTTTCAGAGCAACATCCTGCTTTAGCTTCTCCTCAGAATTAGGAGAAATGAATTTTTTGTGCAAAAAACAATGACTATCTAAAGGGTAATCTACTTCATCCCCTTTCCCAGATGTTAAAAGATAATTCTCATCAGAAACATCTTTTAGACAGAAACTTGTAGAATAATGAGTTGTATTAGTGAAAATTCTAATTTAGTGTCAAAAGACTGTGTTCAAATGTCCATATATGGCACTTGTTATCTACCTATATGACCTCAGAAAATGCAGGATTAGTTGGTCTATAAGAACATTTCCAGGACCAAATATGATGAATATTCTTCTTCCAAAATAGGGAAAGTGAGGTGCTTGGTTAAAAATATGTACCATCTGATTCCCATGTGACACAGTAGAGTAAGATTTTCCAGCCATTTAAGTTAATTTCATTGTCATTTGGGGAGATTTTATTGTTGAAAACTTGTCAGCCCAAACCACAGGATTATGGCATTTCAAAATAATGGTGTGCTTTCTTCCTGTCATCCATGCCATTCATCTAGGCAGTTCAAGGAAAAGGGAATGGCAATTCAGTAGGTTTCAGCTGCTTAGAGGATGACCAGTGCTGTGGTCAGCACTCTGCTCCTTAATATATTGGGAAATTTTAACAGAGAGCAATAAGTCAAATCCATTATGAATCTAATCTCTTGAGAACTTTTTCATTTACATTGCTTTATTAGAGTGTGTTTTCCAACCAATGTAATATGGCATGGCAATGGACTTGGGATTCAGACGACTTGGTTTCAAATTCTGGTTCAGCTCTTTACTGCATCTGTGACTTTTCAGAAGTAATTAATATTCTCTGGGTCTCAGTTAGACTAGATCACTTCTAAATTTTTACCTTGCTTTTCATAGTATCATTCCTGTGACCTAGACATCTCTTTACAAAAACAACCACAAAGCATTTTATATCCTATAGCAGTCTAAAAGTCATTCTCCTACTTGGTGAGAGAATGCTGACTCTATGAGCATTATAAATGATGGTAGAAAGGTAACCAAGGCAGGGGTAGGGATTCTGTGGCCTATAGGCCTTATGTGGCCTTGTGGATCCTTGGGTGTGACATTATTTACTGAGTCTATGTTTTACAAAACAAATCCTTTTATTAAGGGGATTTGTTCTGTGAAGTTTGGAATCAGTCAAAGGGACATACTTGAGGACCTAGAGGACCACATGTGTTCTCAAAGCTACAGGTTCCTTGTTCCTCCTAGATTAATGAAGAGAGTAAGTTCAAATCCCTCTTTTGACACTTATTAACTTGCAGTCCAAAGATGAGTTTCTTAAACTCTATGAGTCTCAGGAAATTCTCAAAAATACTTGGGTATAAAATATAGATATATTTTAGCTTATGGTTTTCAAAGGGTTTCTATTCTACCAAAATCATAGTACTAGATATAATAATAATATAAAAGGAGTGATATATACTATAGATATCTATCTATCTGCATACACACATACATAGATATATCCACTATATATACATATATATATACACACACACATATATATATATATATATATATATATATAGGTACACATAGATATATGATAGGAATGATAATTTCATAACACACATATACATATGTCCATACATATACACATTTTAAAAAATCCTTCAAAAAATAAATACATTCTTTAGGTATAGGGATGTTACCTCTGATTTCATTAGTATAGGGAAATTCAGGGTAAGGAACCTCACTCTATTGATATAGATTGACATCTTCTTTTCCATTTATAGTCTTAGAGAATTTCCTAGAAAACAAACTAATTTATCCAAAGTCACATGGACAGTCACATGGCTGAGGTTGATTTGAACACAACTCAGCCTGACTTGGCCAACTCTCTAGTACTTACACTAAACTCCATCTCAAATAGTCTTGTATAGTGGTAAAAATTCACCAGTAAACTTCCTTCCTTACCTCCAAAAATAGTTTAAAATTATTATTATTTTTTAAAATTAATTTATTAGTTTAGTTTAAGTCAACAAGATTCAATTCCATAGTTCCTGGATCTTCAAGTTTCCTTTCCGTCCCTCCCCCCTCTCCCCAAGACAGCCAGTGTAAGATCTGCAAATGCATTCATATTAGACATCATTCCAATTACAAAGGCTTATTGTACTAGGTGGGATGAAAGATGGTAAGGAAGAAAAAAAAACCAAACAACGAAAAGAAAGAGATCATTTAGTTTGCTTCTATCAGGATTCAGGCTCAGTTCTTTCTAGTTATATCTCTGGATGGCGCTTTTCTCACTTTCTTGAGTCTTTCGGGATTGACCTACATCACTGCATTGCTGAAAAGAGTCCAGTCTGTCATAGCTGGTCATCACAGATATGGTATGTCTGTAATTGTATACAAATTTCTTCTGATTCTACTCTTCTCACTCAGCATCAGTTTGTATAAGTCTCTCCAGGTAAATGTGAAATCCATCACCTCCTCGTTTCTTATAGCACAATAATATTCCATTACATTCATATACCACAACTTGTTTAGCCATTCCCCAATTGATGGGCACCCCTTTAGTTTCCAATTCTTTGCAACCACAAAAAGGGCTGCTAAAAATATTTTTGTACATATGGGTCTTCCTCCCACTTCTATGATCTCTTTGGGATATAACCCTAGAAGTGGTATGGCTGGGTCAAAGGGTATGAAATTATTTATAATCCTTTGGGCATAATTCCAGATTGCTCTCCAGAATGGTTGGATAAGTTCACAACTCCACCAGCAATGTATTAGTGTTCCAATTTGTCCACATCCTCTCTAGCATTTGTCATAAAATTATTTTAAGCATTTTTTATGTATAAGAACTCAAACAGGGGCAGAGCCAAGATGGCGGAGTAGAAACAGCTCATCCAAGCCACTCTGCCCCCAGATTCCCATCAAACTATGTAAAAGGGGACTCTGAACAACTTCTGGAGCCCCATCACCCACAGAACAATACAGAGAAGCTAACCTCCCGCTGAGGACAGCCCAGCAGCCCTGCAGGAAGGACCAGCACAGCGGTCTGGGAGCCTGCAGCACGCAGAGTGCGGGGAGCCGAGCCGAGCAGAGCCCAGGTCCATGTGAGCTGAAGTTTTAGCCCCAGGGTGGCAGGGCCAGCAGCCGGCTGGAGAGACCCCAGAACACCAGCAACTGTGGCAACTCCAGAATTATCAACATAGACATGCCCAGGACAAAGTAAGAGGTTAGTGTCCTATAGACTTTGGGACCAGTATTTGGGGAATGCATTGGCTCCCTGCCCTGAGGGCTAGAAGCCACTGAGGAGACACGCCATTTTGTAGTTTTCAAAGGCAGCTCCAGCTCCTGGCCTGCGAACTGTAGGAAGATCCAGCGATCAGTCTTGGGGGTTAATAGCTCTTGCTTTAACCTCCCTGGATCTGGATTGTGATCTAGGGTGGAAGTCATGGGTGGGTTTACAACTTGCCAGAAATGGAAGTTGCCCCCCACACATTCCAGACAAAAATTCTTCTATCTGGCCTTAAAGCCATAGTGTGGCAACAAGCCCAAAAGTCAAGTAATTAAGTGGCAACATGTCAAGGCAAAGGAAACAGAAAAATGCAACCCTAGACTCCTATTTTGGGGGCATAGAGCAAGAAAAGGACTGTGAGGACAGAAGTCCTGCTCCAAAAGCCCCAGGGGAAACTATGAGTGGGTTGCAGGCCATAGAGGACCTTAAGAAGGACTTTAAAAATCAAGTAAGAGAAGTGGAGGAAAAAATGGAAAGAGAAAAGAGAAGGATGCAGGAAAAGTATGAAATAAGGGTCAACAGCCTGACTGAGGAAAACAATACCTTAAAAAACAGACTAACTCAAATGGCAAAGGAGGCCCAAAAGGGCAATGAGGAGAAGAATGCCTTAAAAAGTTGAATTTGCCAGATGGAAAAAGAATCTCAAAAGTTCACTGAGGAGATTCATTCCTTCAGAGTTAGACTGGAGCAAATGGAAGCTAATGACTTTATGAGAAATCAAGATGCTGTTAAGCAGATCCAAACAAATGAAAGATTAGAAGGCAATGTGAAATATCTCATGGGAAAAACCACTGACCTGGAAAATAGATCCAGGAGAGACAATTTAAAAATTATTGGACTACCTGAAAGCCATGATCAAAGAAAGAACCTAGAAATCACCCTTCAAGAAATTCTCAAGGAAAATTGCCCTGATGTTTTAGATCCAGAGGGCAAAATAGAGGTTGAAAGAATCCACCGATCACCTCCTGAAAAAGATCCCAAAAAGAAAACTGCCAGGAATATTATAGCCAGGTTCCAGAATCCCCAGATCAAGGAGAAAATACTCCAAGCAGCCAGGAAGAAACAATTTCAATATTGTGGAAACACAATCAGAATAGCCCAGGACCTGGTGGCTTCTACACTGAGGGATCGAAGGGCATGGGATATGATATTCCAGAGGGCAAAAGAATTGGGAATGAACCCAAGGGTCACCTACCCAGCAAAACTGAGTATTTTGTTTCAGGGGAAAATATGGTCATTCAGTGGAATAGAGGACTTTCAAGCATCCTTGAGGAAAAAACCAGAATTGAATAGAAAATTTGACATCCAGACACAAGAAGTAAGAGATGCCTGAGAAGGTAATCAGGGAAAAGAAATCAAAAGGAACTTATCAAAGTTGAACTATTTACATTCCTATATGGAAAAGTAATAACTGTGACTGATGATATCTTTCTCAGTATGAAAATAATGGAAGAAGGGTGTGTGGTCATATCAATACATATGTGAATGTGTGTGTGTATGGTTACAGTTATATGTGGATAGAGGCAATAGGTTGAATTTGTTGGGAAGGGAGAATACTCAAGGGATGAAATTATGAGGTGAGAGAGGAAAGTGGCAAGAGTAGATGGGGAGAGACAGGGTAGGATAAACTATCTCATGTAGAAGAAGCAAGGGGAAGTGGTTGCAAGGGAGGGGGAGAATAGGAAGGCAAAAAAGGCAAAACCACATTCTCATTTAATTTGGTTCAGGGAGAGAATGACATACATACTAAATGGGATATCTCAACCTGCAGCAGAATAGGGGGAAGGGGGATGAGAGGAGGGATGAAGGATGGGAGGGCATCCTTGGGGTAGGGGGAGGTTGGAAGTACCCACTATAGAAGAGGGACTGGATCATGTAGGGAATGGACCAGGTAGGGGGTGGGATGAGTATGAGGGAATTATAAGCAGCCTTGTACAATATATCTACTATGACAATGTTTTGCATAGCTAGACATGTACAAAATATACTGAATTACTTATCTCCCCAGAGGGAATGGGTGACAAGGGAGGAAGGAAATGGATCTGAAATTCGAGGTCTTAACATTAAATGTTTCAAATATATAAAAATACTATTATTAATACTCTTTTGCTTATAATTGGGAGATAAGATGTGCAGGCATTGGGACAAAAAGATTCACCTTCCTCTAATGGAAAAGTCGAAGGGAGTATGGGAGAAGGTATGGGAGAGAGCAGATTGGAGGAATCGATATCTTGTGGGAATGCTATTCTGGGAGGTTGGGTAGGGGAATAACGGGCGGAAAAATGATTGTAACTCAAAATCTAGTGGAAATGAATGATGTAAAACAGAAGTTAATAAAGCATTTTTAAAAAAAAAAGAACTCAATTCAATGCCTATTCATATTAACACTCTATATGGGAGAGGTTATTTCAGAGAGAATTTTTTATGTTTATTCTTACTATGTTATTATTATACTTACTTCAGGGATAAAAACCATGAAGAAAATTTATTTTTTCAAAATAGTATAAATGAAACCAAGGAATATAGAATACTACTGTATTTATATACTCCACGATTTAGGATTTAGAAGAAATTTATGGCATCATTTACACATAGTATGGGATAAAGCCAAGATTCAAATTCACATCCTTTTAATGAAGAAACGAATACTGAAAACTGCCATGTAATTATTGATACAAGGAAAATAAAATAATTTATTTTTTCTTCAGAGACCCCCATCAGTTTTCATAATTTTAGAGATCCTGGAAGATCTTTTTTTAAGAGATGGAAGTAAACTTTGAGGTCTAGCTCTATCATCTCATTTTACAGAGGAGGAAATATTTGAATCTTAAAACAAAAAACACCTCTTTGATAACAAAAAGATATCTTCTCACTATCAAAAAACAAGCAAACATAAAAAACTCAAAGCCAGTCATAGTGTATACTACCAATATAATGATTTATTTGATTGCTGTTATGGAAATGAGCATGTTCAGCTTGACTGGCAGGTTTTTTTTTTTAAATAAAAGCCAGTCTCATTTTGAGAAAACCAAGACATGTGAGATATAAAAGACATGAAGAAAGAAGAGTGGGAAAAGAAGGATGGAACAGAATGACAGAGTGGCAATAGTCATAGCAGGGATTAATATAAGGCATGATGACTTGGATCTCATGTGTTAGAATCAGAAATGAGTCAAACCAGTAAGAAATAAGCAGAAGGCAGAAGATTGCACAACTCTATAGTCCTGGAAGTGTAGATGCAAGCAGATGCCCACACCTCCATACTATAATCCCTAGGTTGCACCAGGAATAAGTGTTTGTGTTTATGTTGAAAAACATTGGAACTGAAATCAGATAAGAGAAATAAATGGCATTTGTGCAAATACTTTATGTTATTTTGTTGAAACTTCACAAAAATCCTATGAGTTAATGAATATAGGTATTATTATTTGTTTGACATTTTGACACACTAAAAACCTTAAGTTCAAAGAAATTAGTTTATCCATTTTCACATACCACTGGGACCACATGTTGTGTCAAATCCCTGTTCTTTCAAAAATCTTTGTGTTCTTGGATAAGTCATTAGATATTTTTGAGCTTTGGTTACCTCCTCTATAAAATGTGGGTATCAGACCAAGGGATCTTAAATCATGTGTTTTCAGGGTTGATAATGCCTACCAGACCTCTAATTCTCTAAGATGGGAGTGATGAAAAGTATAGTAGGTATAAATTTGGCTATGTTTATGTGAAAAGTATAATGACATCCAGTGTGTTTTGGCATCTCAGAACAAATCAATATCTAAGAACTTTAGTTTTCTTTTAATTAAAATATACTTTGAATGAATGAAAGTATTTATTGAGTGCTTTTTATGGTTCAGGCACTGTGATAAGCACTGGTTATACAATTACAGTGCGTTCCAAAAGTTTTATTGCATTTTAAGGCTATCCTGTGTATAGCTTGTTTGTACATAATTATGCTTATAGTTTTGATTCCCCTATCATCCACCATGCCTTGCCCAGGATAAACTCATCACCAGATACATTTATCACTAGGAAGTTTGTCTTAGTGGTGATGGTTTCAACTTGACTACTCATCTCTTCCTAAGTGCCCTTTTAGGCTTTTGTCTTTCTGGTTACAGGGTCAGAGGGAAGAACAAAAATCTCCTCCCATAGCTTCCCTTATAGAGTGCTCAAAATGCCAGTCACCTCTTTATTTGCCATAAGCTGTTCTACTTAGTTTCCACTCCTCCATCATCCATCAAGACCCCACACTTGGTACTTTCCAGTACTCACCCCCCCCCACCTTTCAGCTTCCTTTTATGTATTATCCTATTAGATTACGAGCTCCTTGAGCGCAGGATTTGTCTTCCCTATTTCTTATTTGTATCACCAATGCTTAACAAAATGTCTAAAACATAATAGGCTCTTAACAAATGTTTATCATATCATATTTGCTGATCATGTTTCCCATTAGACTATTAGCACTTTGATAGTGTGAACCACTTCCCCCTTTTCTTTATACCCTTAGTGCTTAGCATAGTGTCTAGAATGTAGTAGGTACTTAATAAATGCTGACTAACTCATTCACTTATAGCTTAAATTTGGATTAAGACTTTTGGGACAGTGCATAAAAGAAAGATAATTCTTTGTCTTCAAGGAGCTTGCATTCTAATGAGGGGGGAAACCTATAAGGTAATAACATTCCTTGAAGGGTGTTTCATGCTGGGGTATCACAAAGACAGTAAGTTAATTGATAAGGCAGTTGATTCACGTGACAAATGGTCAACAAGTAATTTATTAAGCCATCTGTTATATTCCAATTACATTAGACATAATAGATATTTGGTAATGTAAATACAATAACTTAACAATCTTTGCTTGCAAGGCGATTATAGTCTACTGGGAGATAAAGGACATAAGTAGGTATATACAGAAAATAATGTAAAAAGAAAAAATAATTTTTATAAAAAGATAGTGAATCGAGGATACTAGCCATTATGAAAATCAGGGAAGGCTTCATGAAGGAGGTTCTAATTGTGCTGAATCTTACAGAAAGAGGGATTTTGTGAAATAGAAATTAATTGGGAGTGCCTCTAAGCATGGATGACAGTGCAAAGTCACTTAACTTCTCTCAGTTTCAATTTCCTTATTTTTATAAAGAAGGGGTTGGGTGAGATGATTTCAAAGACTCCTTCTGGCTCTATATTTATGAAATGTTAAAAAAAAAAAAACTTAGAGGAAGATATCCAGAATTTTTAGTATGTTGAAAATAAAATCTCCATGGAAGATTTTTGGATTGCTGGGATTAAAATATCATTTAGGTTTTTGGAGAGAGTACACAAATCCAAGATATTATAGAAAATGTGAATTTTACATGCATCCATTGTTGACAAATGTTCCGGTATTTTACAGCAGGGGTTCTCAATTCTCAGTTCCTGGAGCAACTTGGCCACCTTTAAACCTAAAGACATAAAATGTACAAAGCAATAAAACTCCAAATGGGACCAGACAATCTCCAAGCTTCCTTTCAGATTGTAGAAGGGGGGAAAATATGACTATGACTAACCAGGGTTCATGGGGAAAAAACAATTTTACCATTTGATGAAATCCGTATGGGGGTGATATAAGTAAACTATTATTTGTGGCAGGAACAAAAACACATTCTCAAATGTTGCAAGTATTTTAAAATGCTATTAGAGACCAGATCTTGGGCTATTTTTATCACCTTTTTGAAAGCTTCCATTTTTGAAGAAAGCAAAAGGAATGAATCTGGCACACTGAGAAAGTTCCATATTTTTCTTTAAATCTGGTGTTCTTAACCCACGGTCCATAGACACCAGTAGATTTCAGGGAGTCTATGAATTTGGGGGTGAAAAACATATCTATTTTCAATAACATCTAACCAAAATTTAGCATTTCCTTCCATTATGAACATAGGCAACAAAATATGGTAATATCATTGAATCTGAGTTGGGAGAGCTGATTCAGGTTTTTGAAAGAATTCCATTAGACCTTCTCTTTAATCAATGGGAGCTTTATTGATACAAAAGCAAAAGGGCCTGAGATTTAGCAAGGAGCTAAACAAAAGGCAGATATCAGAAAAGGACCAGACTTATACAGACAGAAAGTTACACAGCCTATAGGTTGGTGATGTAATGTTAGGGTTTCTAATGGAGGTTGAAGATTTAGGGATGGGATGAGGAAGATGGATGGCACAAGGTAAAAGAGGGGAAATTTTATTACCCGGCGGGCGGGGGGGGGGAGAGTCAAGGAATTTTGATGATCCAGGATGAGGGGGAAGTTTTATGGTAGAGACTTTAGGATGCTCTCAGGCTCAGGAGGGCCTCCCAAAGGTACTGAAAAAGTAACCTTTAATATTAACCCTTAAGGCACCTTTGTATGCACATCAATACCACCAGTATTGTTGACCTTGTGACCAATAGAAATAGCATAAATTATTACACAACATTATAACCATTACACATGTCTTGAAATATTGATTTTGCTCATCTTTACTTCAATATACTTATTTGACTTACCTCTAGATATATTTATTACAAATTTGATTTAAATATAATTCCATAACCATCTTTCAATATAAGTACCTTTCTCTATAATTTCATGGATTTTCTCTTTTGCATTTAAAACATTATTCTGAGAGATTCTACAAGTTTCACCAGACAGACAATGAAGTCCATGAAACAAATGTTAAGAAGCCTCGTGTTAGATTGTCTTCTCAATGAGTCTCAACTTTTATTCTCTTTGACAGTCATGACAGGGTAATTGGTGGTACATTGTTCTATGTTGAGTCAAAACCTGAATTCAAAACCTACCTTGACAATTACTAATTATGTGACCACAGGCAAGTCACTTAATCTCTGCCTCATTTTCCTCAACTAGAAAATGAGGAGAATAATAGCACTTTCCTTGTTGTGAGAATCACATGACAAATTATCTGGAAAGTACTTAGCACAGTGCTTGACACATATTAGGTGCTACATATTTGCTATCATTATTTTTATTGTTGTTCATATTATAGGTATCTTTTTATAAGTTCCATTATGGCAAGAGATGATTCTGCACTGAAAAAAAAAAAACAACTGGATTTGTTGTCACAAGACTTGGTTTCAGGTCTTGCATCTGTTACTCCCTGTGTAACCTTGGGCAAGTCACTTAATTTCAGTTTCCTCATTTGTAAAATTAGGATAATGGACTAAATGACATTGAAGATTCCTTCTTGTATACCTAAATATATATATATATATATTTTTTTTAATGAAGCCTGGAGATCAAAAGTTCATCTCCAATCATATCTATGCATTAAATTAAGCATGTCAATCCTATACTTCTTTTGGTAGGTACAGAAAAAAGGGTTAGATAAATACTGTTTTTTTTTTTGTCTGCCGAGGTCATGCTTCCTGAATCATAGATTGGTAAAAAGGAATGAAAGAGGCCCCAGAGGACATCTAAGAATATGGAACTCAGAATATCCCAAAGCTATGTATTTCATTTTGAAATTGTTCTAATTGTTAGGCAGTTTTTTTCTTTGCTTTAGGCTAAATTCCATAACATAATTTCCAATTTTTGGTCCTTTTTCTACTCTTAAGCATCAATTAGAATGGGCCAAATGTTTATTATACCTTAAGCTCCACTTAAATTTTTGAACATATCTATCACAACCACCTAAATATTTTCTTCTCTAGGCAAAGCATCATTAGTTGCTTCAACATAATCCTTGTATGGCTTGGTTTCTAGTTCTCTTGCTCTCCATTTCATTCTCCTCTGGACCTATTCTGCATACAAAAATACTTAAAGTCAGAACATTGTTATTGAGAATGACCTACAGCTGGCAAGTAGCTTCCTCTCTCTCTAATCCTGTTTTCTTGTCTAGGAGCAGTTAAATAGTGAAGTGGATAGAGCATTGAGGCTGGAGTCAAGAAGGCCTGATTTGAAATCTAGCCTAGACACTTAATAACTGCATGATCCTGGTCAAATAACTTAATCCCCATTGGCTTCAGTTTCCTTAGTTGTAAAATAAAGATAATAATAACATTCACCTTCTAGAGTTGTTATGAGAATTAGATTAGATAATATTTGTAAAAAGCTTAGCACAGTATCTGATATGTAATAAGTATATAATAAATGTTTGCTCCCTTTTCCCCCATAAAATTAGGTATTGGCCTAATTGAGTTTTATGTTCTCTTCTGGTCTGAATTCTTTGATCCTAGATGAGGTTTACCATTAGATGCAATATTCAATATACAATTTGCTTTTATATGGATACAGTATTATTATTGAGGATTCCATGTCCCTGTACAGCAACATCTTACCTTCAGTTCAAAACACTAGACTTCTGTTGAAATATTGTTAGACTGTATTCATTTTCATTACTGCCACATCTGACCTTTGTTAGTTTTATCATTTTCTTCTCCAGTTGTACTTTTGTATAAAAATCTAATTCTGAAACCTATGTTTTTCTTTGCCATAAGTTCTTTGGTCATGTCTATATGCATCCTGACAATACTTTGATTTTCAGGATTATCTTCCTACAGAACTGATAATCATTCTTCTGAAGGCAAATCAAAGCCACTAGTATTCTCATGTTGGGTGACTTGTGTTAGTAGACTTTTCTACTAATGGGAAAGCTATAAGAAAAGAGAGAGAGGGAGGGAGGGAGAAGAGAGAACACTGACTCATGCTCCCAGAGCACACAAACCTCATTAAAAAAATAATAATAATCAAAAGACTTTGGGAAGAATTCTTGGTCTATCAAAATGAGAACTCCATTCCCATAAGCCTTGAAGGAATTCACATAATAAGCCTGTAATAGGCTTTACATGGCAAAAATGTAATATGTTTTGCTTCTAATTGTCCCCATGGACTCATCTCATCTAGTACCCTGCTATGAAGTCGATTCAACATGACCAAGTATTCCAGGTTAATGTTTTATTAGATTTTTACACTAGAAAATAGAATGCTTTATAAGATCTTCTCTCCCAGCACGGAATTCTGGTATTCAGCTTTTGGAATGGGAAATTAAAATAGAACCTTCCTATTCTACACATGGAATTCAATCAACATGTTTCAATAGGTGGAAGGAGGATTTGGACTGAAATTTAAGGGTTCTAATAAAAATTATATATTTCAAAATTAGCAGGCTATTTTAAATATTCTTATCATTTAAATAACTTTTCTGGCCTCTTTTACAATTTTGCCCTTCACAAAAATGACTTCCTAACTAAACTTGACTATCAAGTGTTTCCCTAATTTCACTCTGCCATCTGCCTACCTTTGTGTCTTTGGACCTAGAAACCTATGTCTCCTCATCTCTGGCTAATCTCTATATATCTACTGGTTGAAGTCATTATTATCTTTAATTCCCAGATTGAGAGAATTTCTCTTGTCATTCCACATCTAGATGTGATCACACTTTTAGTTGCTAGTAAAAGTGAGAGTAGGAATTCATTGTCTTTTCTCTCTTTTATCATCAATGCCCATCATAGTATCCTACATATGAATGAGTGAATCAATGAAAAAGGTATTTATTAAACAATTACAATGTACAAAGTAGTACAGTACATTATCATTATTTGTTGTTGAGTTGAAGACATATAATGAAAAAAGCTATATGTAGTTTCTTCATTGATGATCTTCCCCTTCCTATGGATGGTGACATTTTAATTTCACCATAATTATAGCAGTACATCACATATAAAGATGAACATTAAAATCTAAAATTATTTTCAAGTGTTTAAAAATGTCAAGAAAGGAAAAAAATAAGAAATTCTCATTGAAATGGGTCTCTTTTAAAGGTTATAGATGGGCCTGCAAAATATAAGGATTATGCCAGTGCCTACACTTACTCTTTTGCAACTTAAATCTATGTCCCAAAGAGCCAATTAGGAAGTAAAAAAGCAGTGTCTTTGTCAGAGGGACACAGGTGAAAGATAGAGAGCATTTGTAGTTATATGCAAATCTTTTTAAAGCCCTATTTTTGCCCTCCAACCCCTTTAACACTCAATAAGAGAAAGTGACTTGCCTAAGGTCACGCTTAACAAATAACTGAGCTGGGATTCAACCCAAGTTCAGGTCTTTACATTTCATTTTTTTGACCTGAACTTTTCCTTGCCTCCAAAACCTTTTTTTCTTCAAATCTGAGAAAAAATATAAAAAACAGAACTGGAGAGTCACATATTTGAAAATGATCTCAGAGGTTACAATATCCTACCCATTCTAGAATAATAATTCCCCCTACATTACACCCAACAATAATTCAACCACTTACTGAAGATCCAAATAAAAAGGACCCCACTACATACCAAGACATCCCATTCTTCTTTTGGATAATTCAAAGTGTTAGTGAGTTCTTCCTGACATTGAGCTAAATTTGGCTTTTGGTAGCTTCCACCCATTTCTATTGTTTCTGAGCTCTGCAGTCTTCTTTTCTGTTGTATGGACCTTCTTTAAATATCTAAGTTTCTTGAGAAGCTGCTTAAATTTCAAACCTATAGAACATTGTTTGTGATCAAACAAAAGTATATTTTAGAGAAGCAAAAGAAATTTATGTTTTATTTCCAAGCCCTAGAACTTAAAGATTTATCATTTTATAAATGCTTTCTTACTTGAAACATTTTGGCAGGAACAGTAAGAAGACAAATGCATTGGATTACAGAGGTATTTTCCCCCCATTGAGAACAGAAACCATATAAATTCATCTGCAAGATTAAGCATTCATCCTACAATTAAAATCAAGAAGGAATTCATCATTTGGTCCTTTTATAAAAAGTAATAATAATTGAGAGTTTTAGTCCTACAGCAATCAAAGTACAAAGAAGTTGCTTTAAAACCAGACAAGATAATCACAAAATTCATTTGAAGGAACAAAAGGCCAAGAATTTCAAGGGAAATATATCTTTTTAGGCAGAAATGAAAGGGAAGAAGTATGAGTCTCAGTAGATCTCAAACTATATTATGAAATAAATTCCATCAACTTTATTTGGTCCTTTTTTAAAAAAAATACAAAAACATACCATTGGAATAAACTATGCCCAGCAAGATTTAAGAGTAAGCAAAAAAAAAAAAAAAGTAGTTCAGTGTTTGGTAAAGCCAAAGCAAACTGCTGGCAAGTATTCCTTTTTCAACAAAGAACTGCTGATGAAACCAGGAAACAGTTTGGCAGAAAGTGGTTTCAGACTAGTATTATATACTATATCATATGCCAAATTCCAAAATAGTCCTGCCACCTAAATATATAAAAGTAAAGGCAAATGGAAAAAAGTTCATGTCACAAGTATGGTTGGGAAAATAGAGGGAGTGAAAAAGGCAAAATAGACAACCTAGATTTCAAAAAACATACAAGCATTATCAGTGCAACTAGATTAAGAAGAAAAAAATGCTGAAGCATGATAATATGTTTCTCCAAATACCCCTTACAAAAGTCTGACACCCAAGATACTTGGGTAAGGGACATGAACAATTTTAACTGAAAATTATTCCTTGTAAGTAAGTGTCCAGTTAGCTGATAGAGAAGTAAATTGTTTCAGTTGTTCTGGAAATACATTTGGAATGTTAGAAAAGTTTCTAAACTGGTGACCTTGGACCCAACAATACTACTCCTGGGATGTAATCCAGTAACAGAAAGAAAAGTTACAAAATGTTGATAGGAACATTTTTGTAATAGGAAAAACATGAAAACAAAGAGACTGCCCATCATCATTGGAATTATTGGGTAAAGTGATGTAGATGAATATTAAAGTGATACTACTATACCATAAGTAAAAGAAAAAATAATTAAAAAACATTGTTTAAACCAATGCAGAGTAAAGAAAGTAGAATCAAGTAAACAAGATACAAAGTTGTAATGAATATAAAATGAGAATAATGGAAAGACAAAGACAGTGATTAGATTAGACTTAGATAACTGATGTTAATAATATTATACCTTCACTTCAGTAGAGACATTGTGGTACATGTGTGCAAAGTGTTGCATGTGTAAATTGCTGAAGTTGTTAACAGTTTTGTTTACCTGTTTGGTTTTTCTCTAATAAGGAAGACTGATTTTGGAGGGGAGATTATTCAGACTTGAATACTGGACAAATTAATCAATCAATTAAGTTGTAACCAGGAATAAGTGCTTGTGTTTATGCTGAAAAACATTGGAACTGAAATCAGATAAGAGAAATAAATGGCATTTGTGCAATACTTTATGTTATTTTGTTGAAACTTCACAAAAATCCTATGAGTTAATGAATATAGGTATTATTATTTGTTTGACATTTTGACACACTAAAAACCTTAAGTTCAAAGAAATTAGTTTATCCATTTTCACATACCACTGGGACCACATGTTGTGTCAAATCCCTGTTCTTTCAAAAATCTTTGTGTTCTTGGATAAGTCATTAGATATTTTTGAGCTTTGGTTACCTCCTCTATAACATGTGGGTATCAGACCAAGGGATCCTAAATCATGTGTTTTCAGGGCTGATAATGCCTACCAGACCTATAATTCTCTAAGATGGGAGTGATGAAAAGTATAGTAGGTATAAATTTGGCTATGTTTATGTGAAAAGCATAGTGACATCCAATGTGTTTTGGCGTCTCAGAGCAAATGAATATCTAAGAACTTTAGTTTTCTTTTAATTAAAATATACTTTGAATGAATGAAAGTATTTATTGAGTGCTTTTTATGGTTCAGGCACTGTGATAAGCACTGGTTATACAATTACAGTGCATTCCAAAAGTTTTATTGCATTTTAAGGCTATCCTGTGTATAGCTTGTTTGTACATAATTATGCTTATAGTTTTGATTCCCCCATCATCCACCATGCCTTGCCCAGGATAAACTCATCACCAGATACATTTATCACTAGGAAGTTCGTCTTAGTGGTGATGGTTTCAACTTGACTACTCATCTCTTCCTAAGTGCCCTTTTAGGCTTTTGTCTTTCTGGTTGCAGGGTCAGAGGGAAGAACAAAAATCTCCTCCCATAGCTTCCCTTATAGAGTGCTCAAAATGCCAGTCACCTCTTTATTTGCCATAAGCTGTTCTACTTAGTTTCCACTCCTCCATCATCCATCAAGACCCCACACTTGGTACTTTCCAGTACTCACCCCCCCCCCACCTTTCAGCTTCCTTTTATGTATTATCCTATTAGATTACGAGCTCCTTGAGGGCAGGATTTGTCTTCCCTATTTCTTATTTGTATCACCAATGCTTAACAAAATGTCTAAAACATAATAGGCTCTTAACAAATGTTTATCATATCATATTTGCTGATCATGTTTCCCATTAGACTATTAGCACTTTGATAGAGTGAACCGCTTCCCTCTTTTCTTTATACCCTTAGTGCTTAGCATAGTGTCTAGAATGTAGTAGGTACTTAATAAATGCTGACTAACTCATTCACTTATAGCTTAAATTTGGATTAAGACTTTAATCAATCAATTAAGTTGTAAATAATTTTTAAGATCACCAAGTAATAAGAGTTAATATTTATTAAAAAAACATTATCAAAGATACAATAATACTCTTTTTCCAGGCAATTCAGTGTTATGATGATGAGGAGGCACACAGGAAAGATACCAATTCAATGAAACCTCAAAATTTATGGAATATTTTCCCCACATTAACCCCATAAGGTAGGTAGTACCCAGACTATTATTGTCATTTTGCATATAGGGAAGCCAAGGCAAAGTAACTTGCCCAAGGGGAAGAGAAAATGGGAGTCCAAATCTCTTGGCTGTCATTGAACTGCAGTTTCCACTCTACCACACTGTCTTTATAAAGATACAAACGATAATCTTAAATTCTAGCTCAATGGAAGCATTTTATGCAGGACTAAAATTATGTGAGACATGAACTTTGCTTTTTGATGTTTAATGATGCTAAAAGACAGGATACGGAAAAAAGATGAGTATTCATTATGCTTTATTTGATTATTCCTTTAAACTATGAAATGTCATATAACCACCTTTAGATGGGTGCTCATGCCATTTTTTATCAAGTCCTAAAGCAAGAGCCTATAATGTTATACATTCTATTCTTTATTAAAATGATTCATATGCCTTAGAGACTCTTCTTAGACCAAGCTGGCATGCCTCTGTTACATAAGTGCAAGGTTTATTTTCTTGAACAAGGAAAAACCAAGAAACTTGGGGACAATTACTAACAATATAATTATTTATAGAGTTAATGCATTTTTTTTCCCAAGAAGGATATTTCTATCTTTAAAAATCTCCAACTGGTGATTAAAACTTTGACATTCTAACCCATATAACTTGGAATAGATAAACTAAATAGATGAATCCATTTTGAGGGGAGCATTCATTTATTTATTAAGCAGCTATTTCTTGAGAGGGATTGAACTAACTCTGGAATACTGACACCTAGGTGTTTCCCTCTCTGTCTCTGTTTCTCTCTGTCTCTCTGTCTCTGTCTCTCTGTCTCTCTCTGTCTCTGTCTCTGTTTCTCTCTCTCTGTTTCTGTCTCTCTGTCTGTCTGTCTCTCTCTCCCTCTCTCTCTAGCCCATTCTCACAAGAAACTCACATTCTATTGGCAGATACAAACTAGTAAGTTGAAGATGATTTGAGAAGGAAGGGAACACAACCAATAAGGTTTATGAAATGTTTCTAGGAGGAAGTTCAAATTTGTTTTGATTTTTGAAAGAAGATAAACATTTTAAGGGACAGAGGTCACTAAGGAGTGCATTCTGGTCAATAGAATCAACATGTTCCAAAGCACAATGATAGGAAACTGAAAGTTTAGGAAACAAATAGTCACCTTGACTGGAATGTACAGCAAATGAATCTGAGTAATGTGAAACAAACCTAGTTTTATCTAATTGTACGGCTTTCTAATTTAAAAAAAAAAAAACTTAACTTTTGTGTAGCCCAATTTGTATGTCATATTTAGAAGAACTATATCCTTTGGGGTCTTCTAGGAATACTTAGCTACAAGACAATAAATTTAAATAGTTAAAATCATTAAATTATTTACTCTTTTGAAGACTGTTGTTTAAGATTGGACACCTCAAAAATAGATAAATGCAAAAATAAATAGATAAATAGATAGATAGATAAATGAATGAATGAATGAATGAATAAATAAATAAATAAATAAATAAATAAATAAATAAATAAATAAATAAATAAATAAATAAAAGTAGATAAATGCCTATCAGGTTCAATTGCCTAAGAACATCTATTTAGAGCTAGAAGGTAAATTAGAGATCCTCTACTCTAATGCGTTCATTTTACAGATGAGGAAACTGAGACTCAAGAGGTTAAATGACTTTTTCAGCTGTATCTCACAGATATTCCCCACATCCATGCCATTTTAACCAAACACCTCCTGAAAATGACATATTTTCTCACTCCATTGTCCCTGCTCTTAACATTCCCTATGCCTGTACTTTCTTTACAACTCCTCATAATTCTCTTTTAAATTTCATCCCATCCTTTAAAATACAACTCACATAGTACCTCCTATAGGAATCGTTCTGTAATTATTCTCCTACCCCTAGTTTCCCATCTACATTTCATATAACATTTGGTTTGTACCTACACTGTGGATCTATTTATCTATGTATGGCTAGAATTTTGATTTTGTTGGTACTGGATCACCAATTCAATTCAGTAAACATTTATTAAACACCTACTATTTGCCAGGCACTATTCTATATACTGGAGATAAAAATAAGAAAATCCCTGCCCTCAAGGAACTTAAAGTTTAATGAGGAAGATGGCACACCAAAGAAGGGATCAGGAGAAAATAATTGTTCTACCTTCCAAACCTCCATTCAGAGGGCAGAGGCCACTGAGGGAAATTGAGAAGGTGTTAAGAGTCAAAAACTGAGTCAATCTTCATGGTTATTAGGTTTCAGGTGATCAGCTTATCTTGGAGGATACCTGATATTCCATGGAGTGGAAACTAAGCAAAGCTGATGATATAATGCTATTATACACTGCTATGGAAACTCAATTAATGTATGTATACCATGAATTCATCTGTAACTTATAGCCTTAGAGAGGTACTTAGAGGTATGACTTGCCCATGGTCACACAGTGCTAGTATGTTTCAGAATTAATACTTGAATGTAGGTTTTCCTGCCTCCAACATCATTTCTTGATCCACTAGTTAACATTGTGTCTTTTGTCATGTAATACAATGTATTTTTAAAAATCATCTGTGTTATAATCTGTTATTAGCACCAAGAGGTCAGTGACTGTCATATAAACTTTGTAGCCCTGCACAAGTTCTGCAAATAGTATTAGAAATAAATGTCTAAAATATAATTCATTATCTTTCCCAAAATATTCACCCCTCTTCCTATATGATTTCCTGTATATTTTCACATAGACATTGAGATCACACCATTTTTCAGTTACCCAGATTCACCTGGATTCATCCTTCATTCTTCTCTCACTTATAGTATCTATATTAAAAACAGTTGCCAAGTTGGATCAATTTAATTTTTATAATATGTTTTACATCTACCCCCCGCCTGTACTTACATGGTTTCTACTCTAATTTGTCCCCATCCAACATATACTCTCCTAATTAGTCACTTTGCTCCCAGTGTCTCCTCAGATACAATATGTCTGCAATTGTGTACAATGTTCTCCTGGTTCTGCTCCCCTCACACAGCATCAGTTTACATAAGACTCTCCAGCTTATTATGAAGTGCATCTGCTCCTCATTTCTTATGGCACAATAGACAGGTTTTAGAGAGAGCTCAGGTGAGTCCCTGCCTTTACTCCACCACCTTGGTTCCATGTCCTGTCTGAACTGTTTCTTTTGGATATAAACATAAATCCCTTAATGTATCTATTGCCCCCAATAAAATATAGTTTTTCCCCATTTTCCTTCATAGTTATATCATTCAACCTTAAACTCATTGTAGTAATAAAAAAAGTATTTATCAGTGAAGTTGAATTAATTAAGATAGATATAAACATATGTATATATGTGTATACCAATATATTCCCAGATCTTTGATATTTCCTATAACCTTCCCCCCACCCCAGTATGCCCTGGGATCATTCAGTAGCCTCCACTAACATAGTTTGACTAAGTGGGCTACAAAGTTTATATGACAGTCACTGACCTCCCAACATCTCAACCCTAAAGTCTCACTAGCAGTTTCTCTATACTCTTCAGAGACATTCAATGATGATCAAGTGACTAATAGTAAATAAAGATATACAGGGGTTGGGAATCTGTGGCCTTGAGAACGCATGTGTCCTTCTAGATCCTTTTGTGTATGTATAAATATAGCAATAGACATTGATAGGTATATAATTATATAAATTTCAAGGCACTGTCTTTGTTGACATTTTTATTGGTATTGAATGAGCATATTTATTTAAAGTAATGTGTTCAGTACACAGTACTTAAATTATAAACCACTTGTAGTTTTTATATCATTATATTACTAAGATACATGTGAAGTAGGATAAAATAAATTTGTTCAATACCAATATGCATATGTGTGTATATGTCTGTCTGTCTGTCTGTCTGTCTCTCTCTCTCTTTCTCTCTCTCCCCTATGGAGAGACAGAGAGAGAGAGAGATTCTTAATAAGATGATGCAATCTATTTTTACAGTTCCTTCTTGGCAATGTGGTTAAGTGCCTCATTTTTAATTCAAATAAGCCTATCTTTTATAAAGCCTATCTTTTATGAAGCCTACCTTTTATAAATATCTTTTTTTAATTTATCTGCCCCTTCTCAGTATCTCCCCATTGAACAAATTTAGAAAAAAATTCTGAAAAAAAATGATGCCCTCAATATATAGCTGCCTAGTCCAGAAAAAAAAAAAAAACCCTCACTGACCCTCTAAAAAGTGTGTATCTCACAGAGATCATTATGAAATGCAAAATGGATAACTTTGGTTACATTAAACTGAAAAGGTTTTGTACAAATAACGTCAATGGAACCAAGATTAGGAGGGAAGTGGAAAATTGGGAAAGAATTTTTACAACCAGCATTTCTGATAAAGGCTTCATTTCTAAAATATACAGAGGACAGAGTCAAATTTATAAGGATACAAGTCATTCTCCAATTGACAAATGGTCAAATGATATGAACAGGCAGTTTTCAGAGGAAAAACCTAAAGATATCTATAAGCATATGAAAAAATGCTCTAAATCACTACTGATCAGAGAAATGCAATCAAAACAACTCTGAGGTACCACATCTTACTGGTCAGATTGACTAAGATGACAAAACAGGAAAATGATGAACGCTGGAGAGGATGTGGAAAAACTGGAACGTTAATGCATTGTTGGTGGAGTTCTGAACTGATCCCACCACTCTGGAGAGCAATTTAGAATTATGCCCAAAGTGCTATAAAAAAAGTGCATACCCTTTGACCCTAGGGCTGTATCCAAAGAGATTGTACAAGTGGGAGGAGGACCCACATATACAAAAATATTTATAGCAGTTCTTTTTATGGTGGCTAAGAAATGGAGATCAAGGGGTGCCCATCAATTGGGGAAACAGACAGGCTTCCAAACTGTCCATTATATCAAACCGACCATTATATCAATACCAAATCACAGTTACCAGAGAGGGAAGCATCAACATCTGGGTTTTGAAAGCCAGGGGGCTCTCAACAATGACTTCCCAGAGTCTCATCTGGTCAAATCACACAACACTTCTCAAAATGAGCCCCAAAGCAAAGCCTTTCATCAGGGTTTATATAGTCTTCTCCTGGCTCAGAGAATGTAACCACCCTCTTGACCCACTGTCCAATCACACAGCATCAAGGTGTGGTCATTCCTGAAAACCAAGCCTCCTACCACAGGCTCCATGTGACCCCATTCAGCCTATTAGGAGGCAGAGTACATTTTCAAATCAAGGAAGGTTTTCAGAGTCTCTTAAAGCCAATCAAAGTCTCTTAAGCCAATCAAAGGGCCTAGGGGCAGGGAAGATCTTCAAAACTGCATTTCCATCACACTTGTCCATATAAACTTTATTTTCAGCCTACAGCATCTTTGCAACGCAATTTTAAAGTTTTTTTTTTTTTCTCTCAGGATCACAGAGGGGGGAAGGGATTTTTTAACCCAAATAGTTCAACATCTTCATTTTATGAATGAGGAAATTGAGATCCACAGAATTTGTGACTTCCCTAAATTCACATAAGCTACAAATAGCAGATATGAATCCAGATTCTCTGATTCCATCTTAAACTTCCTTTCATCTGAACCATGTTGCCTCCTTTCTCCAGCTGGCTTGGGTATTTATTATATATGTTTGATAACCAATGTTGTGTGTGGTCATACCCAACATTAGACCACCCATATAACCATCAAGCTCTTTCCAAAGGATTAGTGTGGCTTAAAATTGTTCTCAGCTGGTCATTCAATTCCCTTGGACAGGTGGAGCCTTCCAATGGGCCAACTTATCCATCTGCCTTTGTAGCTTTATTAGGATTCTTAAGTTTGAGAGCTCATGAACTTTATGAAAAATGACTGAATGTTCTCTACAAATAAATAGATCCTAAGAGCACAATAAAAGCAGACAGATACTGATCCAACTTAATGCATGGATCACTTGCAAATGAACATTTCAGTTGAGATGAAAAATATTGTTCCTGGTAAGAAAACTAAATATAATTGATTTATTTTAAGATAGTGTATACATATATATATATATATATATATATGTGTGTGTGTGTGTGTATGTGTGTGTGTCTATATATATGTATGTGGGTATATGTGTGTATATATGTGTTTGTGTATATATATATATATATATGTATATATATATATATATACTATTGTAATGACTGAAAAGGAAGTAAGCAATATAATTCTCCTTCCTTCCATCTCTCCTTTCAATCTCTCCTTCTTTCCATCCCTCCTCCTTTCCAGACTTCCTTCCTTGCTTCCTTTCTTCCTCCCTTCCTTCTTTCTCTATTTATGCAACTGTTCAAGCCATCATCATTTTTCATCTGCACAATTGAAATAACCTCCATTGTCATCTTCTTGCATCAGGTTTCTCCTCTCTCAATGCAAACTCCACATAGATATCAAGATGTTTTTAACTATAGCACATATATGATTACATCACTTTCCAATTTAGTAATTTCCGATGGATTTTTATTGACTCTAGGTTGAATTTTTTCACCTTTATTTCATCCCAATTTAATTTCTTTCTTGTAAATTGTTTGAAATATATAATTTATTTTAAAAAGTAAATGTACATATTGGCTATATGTGCTCATTAAAACAACAAAAACAAACAAACAAATCTGAAATAATTCAATGATTGAATCAGGAAATTAGAATTAGTGCTAAAAGATAGAGTTCAAGTTCCTCATTTTAACTTTTAAGCCCTTCATAATCTGTTTCCCACCTCACTTGCAGAGTTATTTTACACTACTTCCAATCACAAAAGATATGAATAGAAATTCTATTTGAAATACTTCCAGTTTCCTGAACTCAAAATTCCATCACCCACCTTGGGTCCTTTCCATGGGCTGTTCCCCCATTCCTGCACTGTACTTTTTAAGCTGAGAGTATGTTCATTGAAAACATCCATTGGGCATAAACAGTTTAATGAATGTAAGTGATATCTAAGAGTAATCTATATCTTTTTTAATAAAAAAGCACCATCATGTTTGTATGGTTGTAAGCTATGAGATATTGCAGTCTATGTATAAACCAGAAGGTAACAAGAGCTGAGGAGGACCATAGTAGCCTATTATGTCCCTAGTGGATTTGGATAAGGGGTCAGGAAGTTTAGATAGGAAAAGCACTAGTTGCAAGGGTATTCGAGACATGTTTCATTAAAAAGGAATCATTTTATCACCTTGCTATACTCCCTTGGATTTCTTTACCTTTCCCTCAGGAACCTCATCAACAGGAAACCTCATCCTGAAGATAGACTCAGCCTTTGTACTCACTTCATCAGTACCCTTAGCCATTAGGATAAGGAATCTTATACCTTATACATTTTCAGATTACTTTTTCCCTATGCTCCCTTTGATTGCAATCTCCTTGAGGGCAGGTACTTTCTTTTTTCTTATTTTTATCTCCAGCACTTAACACATAGTAGATATTTAATATATGTTTATTGACTGATAGGCCAATGGTTACCACATCCTCATAAATTACAGCTACTGAAGATCTACAAAAGAAAGTTGTCATCAACAAAATCCTTTGGTGCTTCTGAAAGGTTTACCATCAGAAATTAGTAAATTCTTATTAATAAGGAAATAACATTTAAAAAATGCATTGGGAGGCAGAGCCAAGATAGTAGAGAAAAAGCAGCAGATCACTTGAATTCTCTCTAAAACCTCTCTGAACACCTTTGAATAATGCCATAAAACAATTACTTGAGCAGCCAAACTCACAAAAGAACAGTGTGAAATAATTTTCTAGCCAAAGACAACTTATAAGGTCAACAGGAAAAATTTGACACATCTGGGTGAGAATGGAGCACAGTCTAGCAAAAGCTCTAAAACATGGGTCCAGACCCAGCAAACCAGGAGCAAGGTTTGGGAGCCACTGAATGGTGGCAGTGGGTGGTAACAGGGTTGAACAACTGGTTAGAAGGAGATTATAGAGTTCTCTTTCCTAGTACTAAGGTAGCATTCTGTTGCTCTTGCATGGTAGCCCCAGGGTGAGGAGGAGTGCTAGCACACCAGAACTTGTGGATTACAGTAGTCACAGTTCTAGGGCAGAAAAATGTGGATTACAGTAGTCACAGTTCTAGGGCAGAAAACAGTGCTTTCCATCACTCACAGACCAGAGCATAAGCCAGGAGAGTAGTAAGCACACATGTCTTTAAATCATAAATCCTTGGAAGAAATGAAAATTTAAGGTCCCTAGAAGTATCTTTGTAAATATCTACACAAAACCCCTGTAGCTTGAGAGAGTACACCCTCTACCCAGAGTTCTACTTTAAAAAGGAGTTAAAAGTCCAGAAATAGGCTGGAAAAAATGTGCAAACAACAGAAAAAAATTATGACCACTTATGAAAGTTCCTATGGTGACAAGGAATATCAAAACACTCACTTAAAAGAAAATAACAAAGTCAAAGCCTTCTACATCCAAAAGCTCCAACAAAAGTATGAATTGATCTCAGGTCATAGAAGAGGTCAAAAAGGATTTAGAGAATCATATTAGAGAAGTAGAGGAAAAATTCGGAAGAGAAATGGAAGAGATGCAAGAAAATCATAAGAAAGGGAATTCATAAGGGACTTAATAAGGTTAAACTGTTTACATTCCTATATGGGAAGATGATACTTGGTAACACGTAAAAATGTTCTCATCATTAGAGCAGTTAGAAGGAGTGTATATAGACAGGAGACACAGGTGTGAGGTGAATATGAAGGGATGATATATTTTAAAAAGGGGGTAAGAATGAGGTGAGAGAGGAAAATGGCAAGAGGAGATGGGGAGAGACAGGGTGGGGTAAACTGTCCCATGTAGAAGAAGCAAGGGGAAGTGGTTGCAAAGGAGGGGGAGAATAAGGAAGGCTAAAAAGGCAAAACCACATTCACATTGAATTTGGTTCAGGGAGAAAATGACATACATACTAAATGGGATATCTCAACCTGCAGCAGGATAGGGCAAAGGGGGACGAGAGGAGGGATGATGGATGGGAGGGCATCCTTGGGGTGAGGGGAGGTTGGAAGTACCCACTATAGAAGAGGGACAGGATCAGGTAGGGAATGGACCAGGTGGGTGGTGGGATGAGTGGGAGGGAATTATAAGCAGCCTTGTACAATATATCTACCATGATAATGTTTTGCATAGCTAGACATGTACAACATATACTGAATTACTTATCTCCCAAGAAGGAATGGGTGACAAGGGAGGAAGGAAATGGATCTGAAATTCAAGGTCGTAACATTAAATGTTTCAAATATATATAAATACTATTATTAATACTCTTTTGCTTGTAATAGGGAGATAAGATGTGCAGGCATTGGGACACAAATATTCACCTTCCTCTAATGGAAAAGTCGATGGGGGTATGGGAGAAGGTATGGGAGAGAGCAGATTGGAGGAAGCGATATCTTGTGGGACTACTATTCTGGGAGGTTGGGTAGGGGAATAATGGAGGGAAAATGATTGTAACTCAAGATCTGGCGGAAATGAATGATGTAAAACAGAAGTTAATAAAGCATCTGTTTAAAAAAAAAAAAACAAAAAAAAAAAGGGGGTAAGAGAGGACTGTACTAGGAGAAAGGGAAAGAGAAAGGTAAATTATCACGCATAGAAGAGGCAAGAAAAACCTTTTACAGGGAAGGGGAAAAAAGAACTAATGAAGAGAACAAGGTAAAGAAACCATTTCCAAAAAACCAGCATAGTTTTTTCCAAAGGAAAATGAAAGGATAATGATATTCTGAATTAATCTGCTAAGTGGTATAAATAAGGGTTAAAAAAAGAGAATGAAAGAATCAGAACTAAATAAAAGGGAAAAATAATAGAAGTGAGCAAGTTAGGCAAAAATATAAGGAAATAAGTTACAAATGAAAGAGGCTTGAGATTGAAGGAATGAGCTTTCACTAGAGATAGGATCACCTTTAATTAGATTAAGCATACCTAATAATAGGGAGAAATTGCTGCCTTAAAAAGGAAGGACAACAAATAATAACCTAGTAATTCAGAAGAAAATGCTAAAGATATGCATTTAGGAAAATATAAGCCTCAGTTTTATATTATCAAAAGATAAAGAACCCAATAAAATGCAATAATGTGATATTATATAAGAAAATAAAAACTTCATGATGGGTTGCTTACAGGAAACACAATTAAAAAGCAAACTTAAAAATAAATAAAGATTCTGCAACAAAATTCACTACACTTTAGGTATTTACACAAAAGTAGAAGCTGTAAACATGCTTTTAGAAAAAGAAAAAAGAAAAAAGAAAAATGCTGAATAGAAACAAGAAAATTTCATTATGCTAAAACAATTTCTATTTAACAAGCCAGTACCAATATGAAAATATATGCTTCAAATGCCATAGCACCTAAATTTATAAAAGAAAAATCAACTAACTTGAAAAAAGACATAGCTAATAAGATAATAATATGAGACATTAATAGTCTAATTTCAGAATTGGAGAAATCTAAAAGTATAGACAGAAATGCCTTTGAAAGATATATAGTATTCTTCTCAGAACAGACTACCCCAGAGCCTCAACGTCCATTATATGATTGTACCAATGAAGATGAAGTTATAGATAAGCAGAAAGATCATTGGTCTTTTATTGTTCTTTTTTTTTTTTTTAAAGCAATTGGGGTTAAGTAACTTGCTCAAGGTTACATGACCAGTCATTATTTATGTGTGGGTGATCATTTTCTGAGGCCGGGACTGAGCCCAGGTCATCCCGACTCCAGGGCCGGCACTCTTACTCACTGTGCCACCTAGCTGTGCCTTGTTCTTTTTCTTTTTTCAGTGTCTAAAAACCCTTAGATATGTTTCCCTCATTTCATGGACACCTCTTATTCTCAGTTCTGTATGCAATGACTGGCAAGTTTTCAATAGTACAATTATGCTAAAATGATTAACAGTAACTTCTCCCTTGAATACCCAAATATAGCACGTTGGACTGTTTTGTTTTGTTTTTTTCTCATGAAATATTCTAGTTGGAAGAAACTTCAGTCCAACCTTTATTTTACAATAAGGAAAAAAACACACACACAAACACACAACTTTCCTTTGCCAAGGAAAATTGATAGATACACAAAGAGAAGGAAGAATAAACTAGCAATGACTCCATTTTCACTGAAAAGTTTCAGCATACATACACTCACACATACATACACACACACATACACACACACCCCTAACTTCATATAAATAATTGGACGTACTAACCCTTCTAACATAGTTAAGGGATTAAATAAAGCATATTCTCTCATATAAGAACTTAGTTTCTTTCTAGTAGAAAACAGAGAAGGAAGTATTCAAGTCATTCACCACATTGAATTTGAAGAGTTGTTGTTCAGTTGTTTTTCAGTCATATCTGACACTTCATGATACTAACTGAGGTTTTCTTGGCTAAGATACTGGAGTGGCTTGCTGTTTCCTTTTCCAGCTTGTGCTTTAAAGATGAGGAAACTGAGGAAAAAAGAGTAAAGTGACTTACCCAGGGTCACACAGCTCATAAGTCTCTGAGTCCAGATTTGAACTCAGGAAGATGAGTCTTTCTTCCTCTAGGCTCAGTACTCTATCTACTGAAGAGTAGGGAGGAAAATAGAATCTTTCTCCTATCTCCGATTAGAACTTTGCCTCTCCCCTTGCCTGTGTTGCCCAAATGAAAGCTCTCTTGGCTATAGACATTGATTTTTATGTCATAATGCATAGTGATAATCATGATATAATTCACAGTGTGTTACCCAGACACCATTATATTAGTAGTGGCGTAGAAGTAATCTTCCTGGTTAGTTTTATACTATAACTGATAAAAACATAATGACAAGGTGAACAGAAAATTCATCTCCAAATCAGAAAGACCTGATTTCAAATCCTGCCTCTGACACATAGTATGATCTGGGGAATTCACTTAACCTCTCAGTAACTGAGGCAACTCTGAGAAATGATAGATTAGAGAGAAACTGTGACCTGCGTTGGTAGAGAGAATTCAATCACTAGGAGTTCTCTATACCAATGAAAGTGTAAGACTGGACAAAGAAACAAAATGCCTTTTCATAGAGCACCTATTAAAGGCTAATTACTGTGGTAAGCACCATCAGGAATTCTAAGATAAATGAGATGTTCTCCTCCACAAATAGCTTACAAAAAAAGAATAGGGGAGATATAATAAATATATGAGTATCTGTATCAACTTCTTGTCCTCCATTAAGACAAAAAGTTCTTAATCCAAGTACTGAGTATATTCTGAACACAATAGATGAATATATATTGAAAATAACATCATCAATGATAAAAGGTTCATGCCTTAAAAGAGGTACAAAATGTCCTAGTCTCAGTATATGCCTGCATCCCCACAGGTTCCCATTATGTTTTTAGACATCTTATTGAAATGACTTACAGCTGGACTAGGCTCAATATGCTATTTTTCGGTAAACTCCTGAAAGCTATAGTCCAAAATGGATCAATTAAAATTCTAGGAGGCATTCTATAAAGTATACATATTTTTAAATAAGGGTATATAATTAAAGCAGAATCAGAATGAAAGTAATAGGAAACTTTATCTATGAGTAAATATTTTCTTCCTCCATACATAAATAAGCTGCTATATCTTTTACATCCTGGGCAGTGAAACTTAAAAATTTACTCCCATTTATTTTCCTGTCATAGAAGGAGGACTCAATTATTTCAAATTCAAATGATCAAATGTTGGACTGAGTCTGAGGCCATCTGCCCCTTAAATTTATTTTCCTCTAATTTTAGCTGGGCAGACTAAAGAGAAGGAAGGCCTGAGGGCTGGATGACCAAGAAAACCTCTTACTAGTATTCTTTTACTATCCCACCATAGCTAGGTCATACTTTCATAGAATCCTCTTGTATTCTCCTCAATTCCTAGTTTCTCACATCTATACCCTTAACTCATTCAAATTTTAGCTATAATTTTATTTTCTTTTTCTGCATATGGTCACTATCTTCATCTTTGAAATTCTCCTTGTTCCTTTTCCCTTCCACCATAGCTATTCTCCTCCCAGTCTGGTTCCAACTTCCTCTCTCTCTACTACAGTACCAATTATCTGCTACTTTATTCTCTATGAGATCCCACTTGTGACAATGACATGGCCAAATAAGCTTTCTCCACTGAGCAGTATCTATACCTACTGTTGAACTAAGAAATTTGAATTAAAGTTAGGGACAGTCTCTGCCCATATCACTTATGAATTTCAGAGCAAGAACCAGTTTATCCTATCCTATTATCAAAGTTAAATAGACAAATATTTTCAACTGGGAATGATTACTTAATAGATTACTGCATTCTACAATATTTTTTTAATAAAGGGAACAGTTATATTATGAACTCTTTGAGAGCAGGAACTGTCTTTTGCCCCTCTTTATATACCCAATGCTTAGCCCATTGCTTAGTAAATAGTAAGTACTAAATAAATGTTTATTGAGCAACTGACCTATTAAATTACAAGATGAAATTATTTAAGTGTACTCAGTTAGCTAATAACAAAGCAGAGACTACGACCCAGATATTGACTCATTTTATTTTGCTTTTTATAACACCAAGTTTCCTTTTCAAAGGAAGGAGAAAATATATAATTTTCCTAGTGGTAAAAGGTATGACATAAGGGCTGAGTAAGGATTAAGCTCAATTCTTTCTAGACCTATTTTACTTAAATATGTTTTTTAAAGAATCTGCTGTCCTGGAGAATATTCCCAGTTTGAGATAGGCCATACTTTAGAATTTATTTACCTTAACTATAATTTTCTTCATTTGAATTAATCAGAATTACTGGAGCTAAAACCCTGAATTCATGTTTGCTTACTGTATCAAACTTATTCTAACTAGGTCTTTCCCCAGTTTCAAAAATAAAGGAATTAAAAAAAAAAAACCTCACCCGTTCTTAGGAGACCTACTAATCCCATAATTTTATTTTATTTCACTGAGCTATCTGATATGGCTTGCTTCAGAGAGATTTAGCAGATGGTTTGGAATTAGGCCTGAAAGAAGAGCTTAAAAGAAGAAAAAGATGTATGTCATCAGAGAAGAAAATTTTATTTACTCACATTACAGATGTGTTAATTGATAGTTTTTGAGGAACTATCTTTTCATCAGTTCTCCTCTTCTTTCCCTCTTACATTCTCAAAGTGCCTATTGTACTTTTTAATCAAGTCTGTTTTAAGAAGTGTATTGTTCCTGAGGTTTAGCAAATGTGCCATTCTGGGTACGATAGAGATGAACATTTCACCATCAAAACTGTGCCAGCTGAATTTCTACATGTGGTCCCTTCAGATTGAAGCTACAGCAACAGTAGTAGGTTTCAACCTTCTTAGGGTTTATCAATGCTTTGCAGCTGTTGCCTTGACTGGAGGAAGTGCCAACAAGACATAATGAGGTTACAGTGAACTCCAGAAAACTTAAAAAAAAAGAAAAAGAAAAACTTTCAAAGCAAAAATCACACAGTAAATAAAAAAGAGCCAAAGCCTCAGTCAGTTCTACTGCTTATTTACATAACATTACTCTAAATGCTTTGCATTAAGATTTCGCTTTGAAAAATTGCCCTCTATGGGATACACCATAACACTGTGTCTCTGTTTCTCTTCGGAACTGGCACCATGCTGATAAGTTCTAAGTATAAAATACGTGACTGTAATTCCTGCTTCACCCTGGGCATAAAAATAAGGAAAACTTTGATTGGCATGAAAGTGATGCATGGTACCAACCTAAAAGAACCCACTAAAGAGAAGAGGGGCAAAAACAAACAAATAAATAAATAAATCAGTTCTGACAATTATCCTTCAATTACTAGATAAATATTCCATTCAGGTCATGTTAGTACAAATTGATTTCAGAATAGTTCATTTATCTTTTCTACAGATTAAAAAAAGGTATGAAAATATATATTTAAGTTCATACTATTAAAACAATTCTGGTATTTCTATTTTCATCTATTCAAGCTTTTAAAAAAGCATTTTGAATTTTTAAAATTTTATTTTAAGAATGGACTTGTGGCATTTGGCAAACTGGCCTTTGCTCATATCCACTGCTCTGGCAGAGGCAATACTTCAGCAAAAAATTAGATAATCTCAGAGATTTAAGAGATTTCAAAGGTCACTTGTCACACATATTTAAATAAGACTCCTTTCTAAAACATCTCCAACAAATAGTTATACAGGTCAGTTGAAGACCCCTTGTAAATGGAAAACAACTACCTACTAAATAACCACATCTAACTTGTGGATATCACTAATATCCTGATTTTTCTTACATCATGCCAAAATGTATCTCTCTATAACTTCTAACTATTGTTCTATTTCTATCCTCTGCAACCAAGTAGAAAAAATTTAATTACTTTTAAATATTATTTCCCTTCAGATAACTGATAAGTCACAATATTATATATCTAAAGATAAAATAACCTTAGAAATCATGAGTCCAAAGCTCTCATTTTAAAGATGAGTTATCTGAGGTTCAGGGAATTTAAGAAGGAGTTCATTGAAAATCATATAGGTGATGCAATAAGTCTTAGGATTTCAACCCTGGTCTCCACTCCAGAGCTGATAAACTTTCCACCATAATGTACTCATATCCCATCTAAATATTCTCTTCATGATTGTAAACATCCATGTTTTTTTTTTTATTCATTCATTCATTTTTTTCATTGATTTTCTACGGCATGTTCCCTGATATTCTCTATATAGTAAGTATGCTGGGATTGAGTTCTGTTGACTTAGAGTCAGAAAGATCAGAGTTTGAATCCCAGCTCACTAGCTGCAAGACTCTCTGGAAGAGTCAATTTCCTTGAATTTGTTTCCACAAATGTAAAATTGAGATAATAATTATGTTGATTTCATAAGGTTATGCAAGGTGTCTAGTAACTTAAAGCATATTTCTCACTTTGCATAAATTTACACTAAAATAAAAACCACCGGGGGGGGCGGAGCCAAGATGGCGGAGTAGAAACAGCTCGTCCAAACCTCTCTGCCCCCAGATTCCCCACAAACTATGTAAAAAAGGACTCTGAACAACTTCTGGAGCCCCAGCACCCACAGAACGACACAGAGAAGCTAACCTCCCGCTGAGGACAGCCCAGCAGCCCTGCAGGAAGGACCAGCGCAGCGGTCTGGGAGCCAGCAGTGCTCAGAGTGCAGGAGCCGAGCCGAGCCAAGCCCAGGTCCCTGTGAGCCGAGGTTTTAGCCCCAGGGCAGCAGGGCCAGCAGTCAGCTGGAGGAACCCCAGAACACCAGGAGCTGTGGCGACTCCAGAATTATCAACATAGACATGCCTAGGACAAAGTAAGAGGTTAGTGTCCTATGGACTTTGGGACCTGTTTTTGGGGGAATGCGTCGGCTCCCTCCCCTGGGGGCTAGAAGCCGCTGAGGAGACACGCCATTTTGTAGTTTTCATAGACATTTCTGGCTCCCAGCCTACAAATCGTGGGGAGATCCAGCGATCAGTCTGGGGGGGGAATAGCTCTTGCTTTAACCTCCCTGGATCTGGATTGTGATCTAGGGTGGAAGTTGTGGGTGGGTTTACAGCTTGCCAGAAACGGAAGTTGCCCCCCACACGTTCGGGACGAAAATTCCTCTAGCTGGCCTTAAAGTCATAGTGTGGCAACAAGCCCAAAAGTCAAGCAATTAAGTGGCAACATGCCAAGGCAAAGGAAACAGAAAAATGCAACCCTAGACTCCTATTTTGGGGGCATAGAGCAGGAAAAGGACTGTGAGGTCAGAAGTCCTGCTCCAAAAGCCCCAGGGGAAAACATGAGCGGGTTGCAGGCCATAGAGGACCTTAAGAAGGACTTTAAAAATCAAATAAGAGAAGTGGAGGAAAAATTGGAAAGAGAAATGAGAAGGATGCAGGAAAAGTATGAAATGAGGGTCAACAGCCTGACTGAGGAAAACAACACCTTAAAAAATAGACTAACTCAAATGGCAAAGGAGGCCCAAAAGAGCAATGAGGAGAAGAATGCCTTAAAAAGTCAAATTTGCCAGATGGAAAAAGAATCTCAAAAGTTCACTGAGGAGATTCATTCATTCAGAGTTAGACTGGAGTAAATGGAAGCTAATGACTTTATGAGAAATCAAGATGCTGTTAAGCAGACACAAACAAATGAAAGATTAGAAGGCAATGTGAAATATCTCATGGGAAAAACCACTGACCTGGAAAATAGATCCAGGAGAGACAATTTAAAACTTATTGGACTACTTGAAAGCCATGATCAAAGAAAGAACCTAGAAATCACCCTTCAAGAAATTCTCAAGGAAAATTGCCCTGATGTTTTAGATCCAGAGGGCAAAATAGAGGTTGAAAGAATCCACAGATCACCTCCTGAAAAAGATCCCCAAAAGAAAACTCCCAGAAATATTATAGCCAGGTTCCAGAATCCCCAGATCAAGGAGAAAATACTACAAGCAGCCAGGAAGAAACAATTTCAATATTGTGGAAACACAATCAGAATAGCACAGGACCTGGCAGCTTCTACACTGAGGGATTGAAGGGCATGGAATATGATATTCCAGAGGGCAAAAGAGCTGGGACTGAACCCAAGGGTCACCTACCCAGCAAAACTGAGTATTTTGTTTCAGGGGAAAATATGGTCATTCAGTGGAATAGAGGACTTTCAAGCATTCTTGAGGAAAAAACCAGAATTGAATAGAAAATTTGACATCCAGACACAAGAAGCAAGAGATGCCTGAGAAGGTAATCAGGGAAAAGAAACCAAAAGGAACTTATCAAAGTTGAACTATTTACATTCCTATATGGAAAAACAATAACTGTGAGTGATGATATCTTTCTCACTATGAAAATAATGGAAGAAGGGTGTGTGGTCATATGAATACATATGTGAATGTGTGTGTATATGGATAGAGGGCATAGGTTGAATTTGTTGGGAAGGGAGAATACCCAAGGGATGAAATTATGAGGTGAGAGAGGAAAGTGACAAGAGGAGATGGGGAAAGACAGGGTAGGGTAAACTATCTCATGTAGAAGAAGCAAGGGGAAGTTGTTGCAAGGGAGGGGGAGAATAGGAAGGGGAAAAAAAAAGGTAAATCCACACTCTCATTGAATTTGGTTCAGGGAGAGAATGACATACATACTGAATGGGATATCTCAACCTGCAGCAGAATAGGGGAAGGGGGATGAGAGTAGGGATGACTGATGGGGGGGGCATCCTTGTGGGGAGGGGAGGTTAGAAGTACCCACTATAGAAGAGGGACAGGATCATGTAGGGAATGGACCAGGTGGGGGGGGGAGGAGTGGGAGGGAATTATACGCAGCCTTGTACAATATATCTACTATGATAATGTTTTGCATAGCTAGACATGTACAACATATACTGAATTACTTATCTCCCCAGAGGGAATGGGTGACAAGGGAGGAAGGAAATGGATCTGAAATTCGAGGTCTTAACATTAAATGTTTCAAATATATATAAATACTATTATTAATACTCTTTTGCTTATAATTGGGAGATAAGATGTGCAGGCATTGGGACACAAAGATTCACCTTCCTCTAATGGAAAAGTCGAAGGGGGTATGGGAGGAGGTATGGGAGAGAGCAGATTGGAGGAAGCAATATCTTGTGGGACTGCTATTCTGGGAGGTTGGGTAGGGGGATAACGGGGGAAAATGATTGTAACTCAAAATCTGACGGAAATGAATGATGTAAAACAGAAGTTAATAAAGCATTTGTTTAAAAAAATTTTTTTTTTAGTTCTTCCATGGCCTGAGGCTAATCCATATTTTTCCTTTGAGGTTTAGGAGTTTTGTCTTTGTTGTCTTCTGAGATGTGTTTTGATCTTCCCTGTTACCATAGTAACTTTCTATACTCAGGATATTTTCCTTATGTTTGTTCAATTTTCCATCCTGTTTCTTGACTTTTAACTCTATGCTAATATGGGGTGCTTTTTTCTAGAGTGGAGGAGGCACTGTCCTAAGTTGCAGGGTTTTTTATGCAACTGTTTTCAGAGGTAATTCTGGGGACTCATAAGTTTTCATTTCTTTCAAGGTGGTATGATCTAGAGAGAGGTGTGTTTACTACCCTCCTCTTCTGTACTTTGGTCTGTGAATAACCACAAACACTCTTTTCCACCCTGGAACTGTGACCTGAGGCTGTACTCCTCTTAGGTCATAAGCTCTGGTGGGCTAGAGTTGCTCCTCTTCCTAGGACAGAGACCCAAGACTGTAACACAGATCCAAGTATGGGGAATGTGAAAGTCTTCCCCTGGTACCAGTAAAGGGACCACTGTAATCTTCTGACCAGTTGTCTGACCCCCTTAGCATCTACTGGCTGAGAGGCCTGGAAACTACCACTGTCACCATTGATTCAATTGCCCCAAGGTCTACTTCTGGTTTGCTGTGGATCAATCTGAATTGTATTATGCTCCACTCTCACCCTGATGCAACAGACCTTTCCTGCCAACCATCTCAGTTGTGTTGGGCAAGAATATTGTTTCATTCCATCCTTTTCTGAATTCTCCAACTCTAAGATTTGTTTTGAGGTATTATTTAAAGATGTTTGGAGAGAACTCAGGAGAGTCCCTGCCTTTTCTCCTCTTCATTTTGGCTCTACTTTCTATGGTCAAATTTTGTTGCTGTTTGCTTGTTTTTCTAGTCTATTGCTTGACTTTGCACTTTATGTAAGTTGGGCTTTGATACTATCCCAAGCTTCACACTTTTTTGGTGCTGCTATTTTCAGAGCTAGTTCTGGAGGTCTGCAAATTTTTTGGTGCTTCCAATGTGGTATGATCCTGGGAGAGGTATGATCACTGTTCTCCTGGTTTGCACTATGTTCTTTACCAAGGGAGGCTCCCAACTCCCCTACAGCCACACATCCTCATGCTCTTATTGCCTTTGAAACTGTGACCAGGGCCCCTACTCCCTTGAGACCAACCCTCCAGTTCTCCTCTCCTCCCTTTATCTGCAACGTAGAACTCTGTACAGGCAATAGAATTGACACTTAATGTCAGGTCTCCTATAATCTCTTTCTGACCAATTGTCTAATCCCCTAACCATCTATGGGTTTAGAATTCCTAAAGTTGATACTGTTTTGGCTGTTGCTGCAGTTACTATTGCCACTGCTGCCATGTGTGGGTTCTGAACAGGCCTCTACCCTGGTGTAACAGCATTCTTCTGCCAATTTATTAAGTTTTCTTAAGACAGAAATAGTCTAACCCTGACCTTTTCTCATCTCTGCTACTCTAAAACTTTATTTGAGGCATTAATTTACATTTATTTGGAGGAGAAAGTTGAGAGAGTTGAGCTGGGTGGCTGCCCTTAACCTGTCTTGGCTTTGCCTTAAACTTTGTTCTCAATGAATGTTTTCACCAATAGTATAACTCCTTAACATCTCCATTTTCTTATCCCATGCCATTTAGATACCCCAATAAATCTTACATGGGGGATTCACCTAACCCACCTGGTTTATTTATCTGATTCTTCTAGCATTTTATCAACAGTACTGAAGTGATCAGTTATCAGTTATTCTTTGCTTCTACCACAAAAGCTTTTCAAATTTTATATTTATATATATATATACACATACACACACAAACACACACATATTATATATATATATATATATATATATATCCTTGAGAATATGTGCTATGCCAGTCTTCACCACAACTTGTTATTTGTAATATACTTCAATCTGCTTATAATCAATATCAACTAAAATCATTGTTGAAAATACACAGATTTAAGTAAGCTGTCCCTGTCCTCCAGATAGCATATAATCTATTGAATAAAACAACATATCCACATATTGCTAATGTAAAAATATTTATGAATTAAAATTTTGGAGGAAGGAACTATCATCTATGGGGCATTATAGGAAAGTTCATGTAGGTGGTGGATCACAAATAAGAAATCCATGTATTTTAACTGAAAACTGGTCCCATGCTGGTCAATAAGTTTCTTTTTGCTTGTTCCTTTGATTGAATGTAGACACTTGCAAGGAGTGGGACACCTCTTTTTTTGTTTTAGGTCTTGTAACTGATTGCTTTCCCCCTCACAACTCTGGATGCCTTTAATCTTTCCTCCAGTTAGAAATCAGATTGTTTAATCTTGTATCCTCATTTATATCCTGTTATTTTTTTGATGCATAAAAATCTCCTCTTCCCCCTGAATTAAGTATTTAGTGACAAGCTGAGGATGCCTGGTTCCAGTTTGTTGTGCAATTGGCATGCATTGTTTAATAAATTGAAATTGTTCAAAAGCTCAAATCTTTGTTTCTTCAGTTATTTCAAATTGCATCTGTTCTTTCCTTCCTTCCTTCCTTCCTTCCTTCCTTCCTTCCTTCCTTCCTTCCTTCCTTCCTTCCTTTCTTCTTTCCTTTCTTCCTTTCATTATTTAACTCTCCATATGTGTGTATGTGTGTTTATACTATAAACTATGTACCCAAATACAAAACACAGCCTTTGGAAACAGAAGCTCAACACCAAGCTAAAACATGATATCAGAAGAATTTAGTAGTATGCTGTATGTATGTTTATGTTGTACACATATCCATATATATATAGGCATATAAAATAAATGGATGGATATATATATATATATATATACATATATATATATATATATATACAGAAATATATTTGGAGATATGCAGATAGATACAGAAAACAGAGTAAACCTCAGTGAGGGATTTTTAAAAAAAGGCAAAGGGAACCTATCCCATTGCAGCATTTATTGGATCCAATTTTTTTTGGCATCATCTGTCCTTGATTTCTGAATTCTTTGATGATCCTTGGTAAATATATAATTAGCATTATTATAATGTGGGAGTACTTTTTCCTAATTTTTACCTTTTCCTAATCCTGAGGCCTCTCCTAGCTCATTCAATATCTATATGGGAGTGTATCTATACGTGTGTATATGTATATGTACATGTATGAATATAAGTTTATGTACATGTGTGTATATTCAAGTCTATATATGGATGTATCCCTGTACCTCAACTTTGACTTAAATGACTAGGACTAAGACAGGTAGATGCCAATTCCCAAGTCTATATTCATACCTAATTTAGTATTCATCCAGACTACTTTCAGGTATATTTTTTGTTGCCCTTGGAATTAATATAATAATAACAAGTTCTGAGTGGAGAAACTCACATCTGCCTTCAAATTAAGTAGTTACAAAAAGCAAACAAAAAAGTAGTAAGATGTGTTGTCACTATGGTAACGAGTCCCTTTCCTCAAATTTCTTTAATAAAATTGAGTTGGGGAAAGAACATTGGGGGCTTGAATAAAATCAGATATTTTTTTCTTCATTTTGTAGTTTTGTAAATCTCCAATTGTGGCTTTTGGCAATTAGAATTCTCTTGATCATAGCCATTTTCTCTTGCTTCTTTTTTATGAATAACTTTTGTGTATATTGGGCCCAGATCCTAAATATCACTTTAAGTTTAACTAATGTGATCCAGATGGAGAGTCCCTGTTCTCAGAAAACAAGAATTGTGTTTTGTAACCCCTCCTGTTCAAAGGGTCATTGTCCCCGTGGCCTCCAGAATTATGCAGGTCACTGCAATTACTAATTTCTGATGTTCTGGTAATGAAGTCTGAAGAAATTGACTTTGTCTACTGCCAAGAAGATTTCAATGGTCTTCCCTCAGCAGTCACTGATGTTTACTTTGTTTCATTAAGGTTCATATGGGTTTTCCATCATTGCTTTTAAAATCTAAGTTCCTGATTTAGACATCCAAACACAGGTGTGAAGAAGTATTTATATTATGTGGAAGGCAAGTGAAATGCAGGAGATTGAGGTATGGATAATATGGGAATAGTGTGCCCATATTACTGACTTCTATCATAATATTTCCCAAATTGAACTGAATTACAAAATGTCGAAGTTGAAAGATATCTTAAATCTCATTGAGGATCAAAGTCTGCACTTTATTTTTTGATGAAACTGGATTTAAGAAAAGGGAAACTATTTGTTCAATGTCAAGTCAGCAAATGAGATGCATAATGAAAATTTGTACTTAGGTCTTATGACTTTTCTTTCCACTGAATTTTCTGGGAGCCCCATTCATTATGTCTGGGAGTCATTCCAGGGCATACCATGGAATGAGAGAGAGGGTTCCTTATGGAGGTAAATTTGACTGAGAACCCCCTATACACATATTAGGGAGGTAACTTTAGATTTTTTTGTATTGCTTTGTTGAGAGAGAGAGACAGAGACAGAGAAACACAGGGAAATATAAGCTACTGCTGTTCTTTCAGGCTGCCAGTCAGGATAATCAATGTGATATAGTAAATACAACACTAGATTTGTAGTTAAGAAGATCTGGGTTTGAATCTTACCTCAAGGGCAATGTGAGCTGTGTTTCATAGGATAAGCTACTTAACCTTTCTAGATCTTAGTTTCCTCATTTGTAAAATGAGGGCATTAGACTTGATTAAGTCTTCTAAGGCCCATTTCAGCTCTAAATCCATTTATCATTTTTTGAAAATAAGTTCTGAGATTTTCTCCCACACCTTTGGTGTTCCCTCTCTTTCAGAAACTTTGTATATTGGTGACTCAACCCTCTACTATTTGTACCACCTCTAGCACAGCTCTGTGTGTGTATACACACACACACACATATATATACATATATATACACATATATGTATATATACACACATATATACTTGGTCTATATATATATACACATATATGTATATAAACCTATATATACACATACATATATACATATACACATATACGCGCGCACACACACACACACACACACACACACACATATATAAACACACACTTGGTCTAATCTTACTGCTTTTCTATTGTTTGCCCCTTTTAGTTCTATTTATATTTTCTTTATAAGTATCTCAAAGTATTAGAGGTGAGTTCATGTGTGGTGGTTACATTGATCTTAATGGAGAGCTATTCATTAAAATATTGTTTTACAAATCTTTTCCATATCCTTCTATTAAGAGTTCTATTTTCATACATGAATGCCCCAGGAAGATTCTGTTTAGTTAGACATCTTGCCAGACCTTAAAAAGGCTTCTACCTTGTACTGCTTTCCCCTCTTTATGAAATGGTATTGCTTATTTTGGGGAGTGTTTTAATTATTATCATTGTGGAAAATAAGCTGAGCAGAGTATTACTGATGGTGCCCAGCTACCATTATTACATTAACATTTGAATGATCCATGAATTTATTTGCATGGAAACTTCTGCCATCAAAGCACTGGGCAACCATCTAAAACTTTATCCTTCTGTCTTATTCTTGCCCATTTTCCCCATCAATCTGCCATAGAATATCTGTTCAATATATTGAAATCCTTCATATTATTCTTTAGTAATCTTCTTTGGTTTAGACCTTTTTAAAAATATATTTAACTGCTTGTAGCAAAAAATTTCCCTAAAATGAAATGTTAGCCCAGGGCTTTAAGGTTTAAATACGTATTCTCAAATACATTTCAAAAAATACTTCTTTACCCTTTATTAATTGCAAAATAGTAAGAGATAGAACTCTAGTTTCCCAGAAATATGAGAGCTCCTCTAGTAGAGTATATTTTCTTTGATAACCTATTATGTGCTTATTTTATTTAAAAAACAATATATTTAGCAACATCTCCATCAATGGACCATTAAAGCCTCTTTAAATAATTCAACCTCCTCATTCATTTAATATCGGTGACCATTGCTGAATATCAGGATAAATAAGTGTAAATAAGATAGCTGTTAAAAACTGTTTTCTTTCTTTTATTTATCAAATAAATATTGTCCAATTTTACTGCGTGATTAAAAAAGGGAAGTCAAGAAATATACATTGGGTACCTCTTGGGTGCCCAACATAGGAATATAGATAAGAATTAGAAAAACATTAAACAACACATGTTTAAGAGACTGGATTCAGTCTATCAATGAACATTACTATGCCTATCATGTGCTAAGCCCTAGGGATTACAAAGACATAAAAAAAAATTAACAGTACCTGCTTTCAAGGGGTTTACATTGCATTGGGGAAAATCTTGAGATCTAGAGGTGACTCTGTCCCTAATTTAACTATATGACTTTGGAAACTTTTTTTAGACACTCAATTTTCTATAAGATAAGATTTGACTACAGCCTCTCTAAAATTCTTTCTAAAACTAAAGTTTGATTCTTGTCATTGTTTGTCCTTCATTTTTCAAAGAGGATCAATGATATTACAATGGATGTCTTGATTTGAAAATGAATTGTATTTAAATGATTAAATTTAAATTTAAACCACAAAGTCAAAAGCTTCAATCTCTCTTCCAAAACCATCAAAGTTCAGTGGCAGGACAAAAGTCAAGATGACTGGTGATGACCTGTCTCTTCTATATATGACCAAGTATTCCTCAGCACCTGCTTCAACTGCCCCCATTGCCATTGAAACAAATCCTTCTCATCTGCCTATTCCACTGGGGAAGTTTTCACATGCTTGGGTAGATATCTCCCTAATGGATAGACAGTTTTGAAACTCATTTATTACCCTCAATCTGTTTTAGCCTGTCTGCCAAGACAGTTTTACCAAGTTGTGGCCACCACACACACTACAACTTCTTGGAGCTACAGATGAAAGTTGTGAGACAGGTGGACACCAAAGGTGGATAAGCAGCAAGAAAAGGATGTGGTAAGCTCTTACATCAGAGGTTCTAGTCTTCCTTGAAATTACCATACAATCCATTTGAGTCTTATAGTAGATATATAAGATATTGGAATAATAATATATGTTCTACTTTAAGGCTGTGAGCTATGATGAAAAAGAATACTAATTGTGGATTCAAAAAGCTTAGTTTAAATGTAACCTGTGTAGTTCCTTACCTGGGTTAGCACAGAAGTTAATTTATTTGACATTGATGTTGAAGTGGTGGGGTGGTCCCTGAGCTCCCATCCATCTCCTATTATTTTATATTTCTTTATTTCTGGGCATATATCTAACTTAACCTTGTGGGCCTAAAGTTTCTGCTTTGGAAAAATAAATGAATTAAATGAGATGATGCCCAGGTTCCTTCCAGATTTAACACAAGAGATTGTTGGGAAGTCCAAACAGATTTAATTCTGAATAATGTATGTTGGAAAGCAGTCAATGTAGTCACTCAGTCATAAATATAGGGAGGGAAGAGTAGATCATGGGAGATAAGGCAGGCAGAGACAAAATGGAGAACAGAGAAACCAGGAGATGGGTACAAGTTATAATGAATTTGGTGAAGAAACAACATTTTTAAGACTAATTGCAGAATAATGTGAATTTGGATTATGCTGTTTCAGGTAATTTTCCTCTTTACTTTTGTACATTTTTATTTTGGGTGATGTTACTTTGGTAACAATAGTTTAAGGATGTCTCACAGAAATTTCTGAAAAAGAAGGATTTATTATTGATTAGGGAGTTCTTGTATGGTTTTATATAAGATGCATTGAAGTTGAGGACAACCCCAAAGAATATGGTGGACATGAATGGGCTATGACATATTATAACCCAGCAATTTCACAGAAATAGTTGTAAAGGATGTTATCAAAGAAATACGACTCCAAAAGCTGGGCTGGTCACTTGGAAACAGAGGGATAACCAATGGATTTCCCTCACACTCTATTCATTTCCATGAAATCTTAATGCAAAGTAGGGTGGAGTGAGGTAGTCCCTAACCTCTTGAGTGGATCCCTGGTAGTAAAAGCACGAAAGGATTATGAGTGAGGGTCTTATAGGATTGGCAAACATTGATAAAATGTGGTACCTATTACTGAAGGAAATAAATAAATATATTGACTAAGTCATACATTCATTGGAGTATTGATAAAGTTTTACAATTGCTTCTCTTTAAAGGTGACATTACTTCAAACCTTGGAATATTACAAATAAATCCTCTTAAGGTAATGTAAAGATAGCAATAAGAACAAGATTTTACTCACCATCTCTGTTGAAAAACCAAAGTGAATGAAAAATATGCGTCTTATGGCAAGAAGTTGAATCCTATAATGTAGATTATGTAGAAGTTTTATATATATAATAAACACACACACATATATAAACTTTTAGAGGCAAAACAAGTAGGCAAGGGCTAAAAATTGGAGTAGGATGGTGGTAGGTTATATAATAGGAAAGAAGAATTGAGAAAAAGAACTAAAATACATTTTACTGCCTTTTCTTCTTTTGTTTTCAGTAAAAAAGAACAAAAGTGATTTTAAACCAAAGCCAAAGCTAAAAACATATTTAAGGCAGCTAAATATTATAATACAACATTGGGAGGACTATCAGTCCTTACTACTATGCTAATGGACACCCACCACCAACTCCATTACATCAGGCACATAAAACCAAATGCTAAAAATTGTCTTGACTATAGAACCATTCATAGTTCCTTAAAAAAAAAATTGTAATAAAATTCTGCCTAAATTGGCCAATTACTGGCTAGTAGGCAGTCCCAAGACACAACCAGATGTAAGGGGAAAAATCCACTTTTGTAAGGCAAGAAAAGTGAAAAGACACCTTTACCTGAAGATTTCTTGTGATATCTTCATTAATGAAGTAAACAGATGCCTTAACAAAGACAATGTAGCAAGGGAACTGCATTATTTGAACTGGAATGGATCTAGGTGATTATGGGAAAAGGAGAGAGGCTTTTGTAATAACCTAAATCTGTAGACATAGGAAATTTAATATCATCTTAGGTTAAATAGGTAAATTGGATTTATTTTGAAGACCTCACCTTGTTCCCATGATTTTGTTATTATTATCATTATTTTAAAAGCAATGATATTTTGTATACCATGTTAAAGATTTACAATGTGCTTTGTTCATATAAATCTTGTTAAGTAGTTCGTATATTATTTCCCTCTTATAGGTGAAGGGCAACTAAATGGTGCAGTGGATAGAGTGCTAGGCTTGGAGTCAGGAAGACTAGAGTTTAAATCCTGGCTCAGACACTTACGAGTTGTGTGACCTTGGGCAAGTTGTTTAACCCTGTTTACCTCAGTTTCTTTATCTGTAAAATGAGTTGGAGAAGGAACTGGCACGCCGTGTCAGTATCTTTGCCAAGAAAACCCTAAGTATGATCACAAAGAGATGTACAGGACTGAAAATGATTGAACGACAATGACATCTTGCAAGTGAGAAAACAGTTTCCGGGTCACAAGTGGCCCACAGTTACATAGCTCATAAATATTAAAGTATTGCAGCCCTGTCAATCAAAATAGATATTTGTGCCAATCCATAAGTGAATTTGTTGGTCAAGAAAAGATGCACAGTTTCTACTAAGTAGTTATTTTACTTTAGATTAGTTACTTCAGGCCTTAGTATCTGTATTCATAGTATCAAAAAATTGACTTTTGGGGGCAGCTAGGTGGCGCAGTGAGTAGAGTGTTGGCCCTGGAGTCAGAAGGACCTGAGTTCAGATGCAGCCTCAGACACTTAAAGCACACACAAACAAAACCCTAGCCGTGTGACCTTGGGCAAGTTACTTAACCCAAATTGCCCTCCAAAAAGCAAAATGCAAAAAAAAAAAAAATTGACTTTTGAATTAACTCTGAAGGTGAAAAAAAGTTTTTTCTAGCTCTGAAACTCTAAATAGTAATTTTCACAGTGTGGTCTGGAACCTCCTTGCTATCTCTGATCAAAACTATGTTTATAATAATACTAAGCCATTTTAATTCGTAAGATGGTAAATATCTATCTATCTATCTACCTATATATATATATATATATACATATATATATATATATATATATATATATCCCACATAAACAAAAATTTTTAAGGGTGTCCTTAATAATTTTCACATGGAAAGATTGGTCCTGATCTGATAGTAAAAGGTTTTGAGAACCATTGGTTTGTGAAAAAAGATCTTACCTAGGCAACCTGCCCAAGGACATGACATAAAAGGGAGGCAGGTGCAGCTAAGCTCATTTCAAGGGCCTAGAGTGAAATAGGAAGAGGAACAGCCCAGCTGGTGACATCTGCCCAAATGAATGTAGGGAACTCTCCTGGGGATGTAAGAGGAGAAAGAAGCAAGAAGGACTTTAGAAATATATTGGGAAAATAAAGAAGATAGATTTCAGGGCATGGTGGGAGAGAAAACAAACAAAGAAACAAAAATGAAACCAGATAAAGCGGCTGTCAATAAACTAGATTTGGGGCAGGAATTTTTTCTTTAAATGAGAAAAAGACAGAAAACACTCGGTGTAAGCACCTCTGTCTCAAATCTGCAGAAAAGCAAATGGATGTTGGGAAAGATTTTTTTAGTCCAACTAATGGTGGGTAAGATCAAAGAAAATAAAAGACTCAAGGTAGATGGAACTCAATTCTCCTAAGTTGGGGGAGGGGAGAGAGATCAGGAGAAGAGAAGGGAAGTAACAAAGAACTATAGATAAAAGGGGAAAATGCAGTTTCAGGAGTAAGAGAGGACAAGAGAAGATAGAGTTCAATGGAAGCCTTGAAGGCCTAAATAAAATAAGAAAAATATAGGTAAAGGAACACTTGATAAAAATAACCCAAGAACACAGGAATAGAAAGATAGTCTGTAGGGCTCTGAAAGAAGAGAAATTAGATATAATTTTAATTTAAGAAATAAGGCCAACATAGAGACAGCTCAGAATGGATGGAAGGAAAGTTGCTGTCTAACACATATGATGTGAATGTTTTCAAGATCTGTGTTGGAAAAATTCATTGCCCTTGACTAAGAGAAGTGTTTAAGAAGGAAGAAATGAGCACACTGATAGAATGATACCCTCTTAGGAGCTTAGGCCATAAAATTATAGGATTCTTTCTTCATAGATGATAACATTAGAAAACCCCACCCCCTCTTCAAACACATGAGCACCACTACATACACATACATTCACAAAACAACCTAACTTTTCAAAAAGGCAGAAAAGCTTATATTATTTGTTAAAATAATATTTATTGTCTATTAAATAGATGGAGAAATTGCCATAATGGATAAAGAGCTGTCCTTGAAGACAGAAAGAATTGGATTCAAATTCAGATGCTTTTCTTCTGGGAAAGTCACAACCTCTTGCTGCTCTTGGCAATTCTCTAAAAATGTAGAGAAGTGGTCAGTTTGTATTGTTAGAAGGAGCTTCCTCATCAGGAAGCTATGAATACTAATGAAATCAATGGTCCAGTTACTCCTCCTCCTTTCTTTCTTTTTTTTTTTGCCTCTTCCTCTTTCACCATATAAGTTAATAACCCTTTGATTTCTTTGATAACATCCTTTACAGTTATTTCTGCTAAGTTGGCTGGGCTATAATGTGCTGTAGCCTATTCATGTCCACCATTAGTACTGCTTTTTTAATTTTTAGAATGTAACAATGACATGTAAAGTTGTGAAAGAAAAACTTGATTATGAAAACACAGATTGTAAATTGAATAATCTTTAAGCAATATGAAAGAAACTAAACAGATCAAAGAAAAAATTGACAATCATTAAATGAAATGAAAAAATATGTTGGGCAAATAATATATCACACACATACATACACACACCTAGAATGGAAATAACCATCTCATATATTAATTATAGCTATCAAAAAAGGGGGGAAGAAAAGAAAGAAAAATGCAATATACAAATAATTACTTCAATTTAGCTTTAATGCCCTTAGTATATACTGATTTCTTTGTCACCAAATTGTTTTTGGTACATACCTGAAATTCTATGAAATCATTTCTTATATGCAAATAAGTATTATTTTCTTTGTCTATGGAGATATTTATATTACAAAGCTTTTAAATTTCTCTAGATATTCTTTTCTTGTCTATACTTCCTCCATGAGTTTGAAGTAGACACACAAACAACTGATCACCTAGAAGCCAACCTTCTTCTTCTTTTTTTTTGGAGGTGGGAAGGCAGGGCAGTTGGTGTTAAGTGAGTTGCCCAAGGTCATATGGCTAGTAAGTGTTGAGGCCCAACTTGAACTCAAGTCCTCCTGACATCAGGGCCCTGTGCTCTATCCATGCACCGCTTACCCACCAGAAGCCAACCTTCTTTACATTTACATAGAAATCCCTGGATAATTAACATAGTTCAACACTGGTCAATTATTAGAAACCTTTCAAACTTGTTTGGAACTGCCTAAGAATGTACTCCGCTGATCTAGCCTTCAAGATTTTAGGATCACAAATATACCTTGATAAGTCATTAGAATATGCCAAAAACTTTTCATACAAATAAGGACAGATTTAAACAATTGATGAAATGTTAATTGCTCATAAGTAGGCTGAGCCAATATGACAACTTTATCTAAATTTATTTAGTGACAAACCAATCAAAATACTAAAAAAAAAAAAATAGGACTAGAAAAAATGATAATATTTATTTGGAAGAACTAAAGGTCAAGAATATCAAGGGAATCAATGAAAAATATGTGAAGAAAAGTGGCCTTGCAGTACCAGAATTCAATTTATGTTACAAATTGGTAATCATCAAAATAAAGTGGTACTAAGAAATAGGTTAGTGGATCAGTGTGATAGATGAGATATACAATATACTGTAATAAGTGACCACAGTAATCTAGTGTTTGAAAAACCTAAAGATAAAAGCTTTTGGGACAAGAACTCGCCATTTGACAAAAAGTGCTGGGAAAACAAAAAAGCATTTTAGCAGAAACTAGGTATAAACCAACATCTCACACCATATACTAAAAACAGGTCAAAATTGGTATGTGATTTAGAAAAAAAGGGGGATGTAATAAGCAAATTAGGGGATCATGGAAAAATGTTCATTTTAGATCTATGGATAAAGGAAGAGTTTATGACAAAACTAGAGATGGAAAAGATCACAGGAAGTAAAATGGGTAAGTTTGATTACATGAAATTTAAAAAAAGGTTTACTTTTTTTTTTTTTTACAAACAAAACCAATATGCTCAAAATCAGAAGGAAAGCAGGAAAAGGTCAGGGAAGAGGAGGAATCATAGCAAGTTTCTCTGAAAAAGATCTTATTTTTCAAATGTATGGGGGAAATAAGCCAAATTTATATTCAGTGCTATATTTTCTACTTCTGTGTTGATCTATTAGATTTATAAAGCTCTAAGAAAGGAACATTAAAACTTCCTATGATTATTTCACATTGCTCTCTATTGAATATTTATGCTATATTTTAAATTTTTTTCCATTTATTAATTACACTCTCTGTCATTTTAAAAATCGCTGCCTTATATTGATATACATTCATTTTCTGTTGTCCCTTTTTGGATAATTTTTATTGAACAAATGCCTCAAATGATTGCCCTTTATTGAATTTCCACATTATTCCCTTGATAATTACATTAAATGTTGAAGCCCATATCATTTTTTGTTACAGCTTGAACTCTTTTACTTTTCATAATTATTCCATTTTCTACCTCAGTTTTTGGTGAGAATAGAAATGTTTCCAGTATTTGAATTTTCTTCCTTTTATATTTAGGCCTTTCTCTTGGGTAGAATTTATTGTTTTTTATTTTCATTGATATTGGGAATTCTAATTGTTGCTTGGTCCAATTTCAGGATTATAAGGTTTTTTTTTTTATTAATCTGAGGCATAGTAAATTTTATTTCTACTTTTTTAAAAAAATCTGTTTAGCCTTGGTTTTTAGATATGTTTCTTATAAACAAAAGTTATTAAGAATTTATTTATTATTCTATAAGAATTTATTTATTATTCTATCTGCCACTCCTTTCCATTCAATTTATTATTTAATCCATTTATATTTGTAGTTACCATAGATTGGGGTTTTTCCTTCAATTTGTGACATAAAACATTTAAAAAATATTTTGTTTAATTCTTTACTTCTTAAATTAAAAAAAAAATATGTCCCTATTACTAGGCTTGCTTAAACTACTTTTATGTGAGCCTATTTATATAGAATCTTCCTCTGATTACTCTCCATTCCAATTTGTCATTCCTTTCCCATATTTTTAGGTTGTATAGTACTTGAATAATTTATTTTTTTCTTTCCTTAATTTATTTATCTAGTTCTTCCTTTCATTTGAATTTTCTTCCTTTTATATTTAGGCCTCTCTCTTGGGTAGAATTTATGGTTTTTGATTTTGTGAAACCACTTCATATATTGAGCTGATGTTCGTTTTGTGTTGTTTGTTTTTTTTCATATTCAGACGTTCTGCCCAGTTTTCTTTTGTTACTTTCTGCATTGAGGTGTTCATACGTTTCTTTAAAGTCCATGTTCTTTTGGGAGACACACAATTCTTAAATTGTCTGTATGGCTCTTGTATTTGAAGTTAATAACTTTGGGTTGTTTAACAATATTTTCCTCATTTAGCACTGATACTTTCTGATTTTCTCTTTCCATATTTTCTTCCCCCCTCAGTATTTTGATATTTTAAATTGATTAATCTCTATTTTATGTCCTTTAAGAAACATTAAAATGTGCATTTATATTGTCCTAATCAGAAAATTGAGGGTTTTTTAAATACATATATTCCAAGATAAGCCACAGATATTTTAGTTTTTTTCTTTATATTTATTCCATTTTTCTTTTGAACAATTATAAATTGTACATAGGAATCTGGGTATCATCTGTATTCAGTTCATTTATTTAATCTTTTGGTATTTGTTTAGAAAGTTTTATAAATCTCTTTGTGGGCAATCTTAGCTTTTGTTTTGCACTCTTCTCTGTTAATTTATCTACTTGAGCTCTGGACCTTTATGAATCTTTCTTCCTCTTGAAATCTTTGGTATTTTAGCCCCTTTCCCCTCATTGATTCCCATTTGTAATTTTCTAACTATACTTCACCACCTTTGCTGCTTGGTATACCTCTAAGGCTAGATTTTAAAACTACCTTAGTCTTCTAGGATAGAGGATTTGGGTTTTACTGTTATTGGTGTCAGGACTAAATTATCTCTCAGGGGATAAGAATAGGTCTAGATGTATTTCACTCCTTTTTCTGCAGGTTTGTTGTAGTCACTCACTCTGACTACAACTCTATTTCTTCACTTGCCCTCCTTTATTTTTCTGACTATGGCAGATTTGAGTGTGTGGAGGGTATTCAGGGTAATTTCTGAAGCATTGGGGATCACTAACCCCTTCCAAGCTTCCTTATCACTGTTGAGGATACCACTATATGTCCAACTAAGCCAAGTTTAGTAAGATCCCCTTCTTTAGGCTCACTGAAAGGATCTCGAGTAATTATCAGTATAATCCAGGCCTAAGACTCCTTGACATAGATTTCATCAATTCCTCACTATGTCTCCCTCAGCCCCATTTCCAATCTGTTCTAACAGTCTGTCAATTACACCTTGAAAGATCTCTGATCTCACAAATTTGTCCCCTTCTCTCTTCCACTACTGTTTCTACCCAAATGCAGGCCTTCTTCTCTTCATGCCTGCACTACTACAATCACCTGATGGTTGGTTTGACTGCTACAAATCTCTTCACCCTCTAGTCCATCCTTCATTCAGCTGCCAAAATGAAATTCCTAAAATGCAGGAACTGCCATGTTACTTTCCTTCTTAATAAACTCCAATGACTCCTTATAACTTATAGGATCAAATATAAAATGACTTGTTTAATGTTTGAAGTTGTTTCTAGATAGCTACCCTTCCCATCTTTCCGGTCATCTAACACCTTATAATCAACCTCACCATTGTACTCTTCAATCATGTAACATTGTCCTCCTTGTTGTTCTTCATACAGGACATTTAATCTCCTGACTCCACATTTTCACTTGCTGGCCCATATTCCTGGAATACTTTACCTCCTCTTCTCTACCTCTTGGCTTCCCTGACTTCTTTTAAATCCCAGCTAAAATCTCACCTTTTATAAGAAAGCTTTCACAATCCCTCTTAAATCTAGAGTCTCCCTTTTGTTTATTATTTCCTTTTTATCCTTAATATAGTTTGCTTGTATATAGTTCATAGTTTATTGTCACTGTTACTGGATCGTGAGCTACTTCAAGGCAGGTATTATTCCCCCGTCCCCACCTTTCTTTGTATCCCCAGCACTTAACACAGTGTCTAGTATACAGTAGGTTTTAAACAAATCTTTATTGCTTAACCTATGGTGCACTCAGGTAGAAGCAACCATGTACTCCACTTCCTCTTCATGTGACTGGGCAGGACCATTATTATTTTGTATTCGTATTACAAGTGGAAAGAAGGTAATGTGGTAAAGTCATAGTAGGACAGAATTTAAATATTGGTCTCAGACACAAGTCCACAGCTCAGTGGGTTATTCACCATGTAGAGTTTGGAAGTTCTGGGTGAGTGCTTTAAGAAGGATTAGTGTTTTGTAGTGTTAATTCATATGCATTTTACCTCATCACTGTTCTTTCTTTTTTTTGCCCCATGGATTCAACTTCAATCATTTTACAATGGGTAAATACTTCTTCAGGGGGTAGGATTAAGAGTGAGTGGAGATTAAAAAAAAAAAAAAAAGGTCTACCTTGATTTTGCTCTCTGATCTGGAAATTTCTTCCTTTCTTTTTCAATGGAATTTACATGAAAACAGACTGGAAACTAATCTTTATCTATGTTAAGTGGGCTATTGCATAGGTGAATAAAACACTGTTTTTCTGTAAGTTAATAAAATATTGAGATGTAAGATCATCTTCAAGCTCACTAAAATATTCTTTTGGATGACTACAGTAATTATCAGTGTGATAGGGACACTATGTATACTATCATATTCCCACAGAGTTTTTGTTTCTTTTTCTACATTTCTAAATCTTGAAAGTCTTTCATTCCACAACAATTGGAAATTATGAATATTTGGTATAGAAATATCTACTAAATGTTACTTTTAAACTGCTATGAATTTATGATTTGCCAGTGAGATTGTATACAATTGTTTTTGGTGTTATATTTTAGTTTCAGTATGGTTTGTTGTTAATTGCTCAAGAATAATTTTAGGCATGTATTTATTAAATAGGAATTTATTGTCTATTATTTTGTGTAAGATAGGGAACTCCTCTTGTATTAATTATATTTGAATGAATTCATTGTATTATTATTAATAAGTTAATTATAATGATTAATAAATAATTAATTGTATTAATTCATTCATGTCTCTCAAGGTATGCAGGAAGCCACACAGTCAATAAACACTTATTAACCTACTATGTGCCAAACACTGTGCTAAACCCTGGGAATACAAAGCATGGTAGAAGACAGTCCCTATGTCCAAGGACCTCAGTCTAATGGGAATAGATAGCAACTAAAAGTCTATGTACAAATAAGCTATATACATGAGAAATTGGAAATAATTAATAGTTAAGGAACTAGCATAAAGTGGGATCAGGAAAGATTGGACTTGAACAAAGACAGGGAAACCAAGAGCAGAAATGAGGATGGAAATTATTCCAGACATGGGAGATGGCCAGGGAAAATGCAGAAAATCAGGACATGGGCCACTGTGTGAGGAATAGCAAGGATACCTATGTTGCTGGATTATGGAGTATGTTGGTGAGGATGTAAGGTGTAGGAAAATTGAAAAGTTTGGAGGGAAGCTGATGAAAGGCTTTGAATATTTAACAAACTTGTTTTGTTTTGTTTTGTTGGTATTGTCACTTTTAATGGCTCTCATAGAAGTTTTAGAGGAAGAATACAGATTCAAATCCTAAATCTAATGATTGATAGCTGCCTTTTATCACCCCTAGCCTCAGTTTCTTCAGCTAAAACAAAAATGGTTGGACAATATGGTCTTAGAGGTCCCTTCAGATCTACTATTCTATGATTTCTGTATAAACTGATGCCTGCAATAGTGAGGTGATGATTCAGATCACAATAATGTCAGAATTGAGATTCCAATGCAAGCCTTTTGACTCTCAATTCAGTATTCTTTCTTCTATACCATGATGCTCTATTTTATCAACGTCCTTTTTAAATGTAGTGCCTAGTGATGAACACTGTAAGCTTGCAAATTGCATTGAAATATTTCTAGGACCTATTCTTCTTTGGCTATAACTCTTCCATCAGAATACCGAATGAATGGAGAATAGTAGTAGTCATTTTTTTTCTTCCATGTCCAAACCAACTTATACCTTCTGCAATGAATATGTTTGTCTCAACATGACAGGATCATTTCTGAGAGACATGTTCATGAAAAGGGATTGAATTTCCTAAGGCAAATCCAAGTTTGGAAGAGAAAAGTTAAAGTGTAGATAGAAATATCATCTGAGCCCAAGAAGAAAGAGGATTTTATTACATTTGATAAAGTTAAAAAGTCCTGGGAATTCAAACTTCAATTGATAGTGTACTTTATATTCTGATGTATTCATATTCTGTTTCCCACTTAGCTATAGGGCTCTAGCAATTTCTCTCCCCCTGAGATGGTTCTGTCTATCATGATTAAAAATATATTTCAAGTCAGGACAGATATCAGTGAAATCAGCTGTCCATAGTTCTCAGTTTTAAAAATAGACCAACTCTAAAATGATAGGGAGTGGGGAGAATTTTGCTACTATGATCTTCTTGGCATCTTGCCTGGACAAGCCACATTTAATTTCAATGTTGCTGGATTCCCATACTGCTGAAAGTATCTATTTAAGATACATTTCATGGATCATTCACCTTAAATTCTTTGTAAAAAAATAGCAAACCTGTCTAGGGTTATAATATTGTTCTGACGTTTATGCAGGGTCACCCATTGGAAATTTTCATGGCCGTTGACTAAAGTCAGTCTCCCAAGTTTGCTTACTTAGGCCTATTGCCAAATAATCTCTTTCCCCATTGGCCATGAAAACTACTCTTTCCGATTACAAGAAAAAGAAAAGAGGTAATTCCTGATCCTTTGGAAGAGGTTCAGACATTGAGGGACAATTAGATCATTCATTCTATGAGTCAGTTATTTTTATTCTTGGGAGACAAAACAGAGCTTCCTTCCAGGACTGAATGTCTTTATCTTCTGAAACAAAACTTTGTCATTTCTTACTGCTGATGTTTCCAAGTGAGGGGCATGAGTGACATTATAAAATTAATATGAATCCTGAGATATGTGAGTTTGGGCATTTAGTTCACTAACCCTGAAGTAGCTACCCCTCCATTGTCCAAATTGAAACATTCAGCTTTGCAGCTGAGTTATTTCAAAATGTTCTTTAAAAAAAATCATCAAATGGCTGAAAGACTTTCCCTTATGTGTGACCTCTGGCTTACTTGAGATAGAGAAAAGAAAGATCCCTGGAACTGAACTCATAAGACCTGGCTTCTAGTAATGGCTTAGCCACTTACTACCTATATGACCTTAGGAAAGTCATGTAACATTTTTTTTCTTCTATAAAATGGGGGTCATGACCTTTTGCCTTTCCACATCACAGGATTGCTGTGAGGTTCAAATGAGATCATAGGATCATAGACCTAGAACTAGTAGGATACCTAGTCTAACTTCTCATTTTATAGATGAATAAATGACAGCCCAGGGAAGTGAATATAAAATAAGATAATGTATATGAAATGTATATTTTCCTATTATAAGGCATTACATAAGTATAATGGAACCCTCTTTCATTACTAACAGATTCTCCTTCTTCCTCAATTTCTTGTGTCAACATCTTTGAGAGTCATTATATAGTCAGTAGACATAGTAGACCTGAATTTTTTTTTAAAAAAAGGTTTAAATTTGAGACTGGCTCTGGACACATTAACTGTGTGACCTTAGGCAAGGTACTTGTCTCTGCCTCTCTTTTCTCATTTGTAAAATGATAACAGAAGTTACTCCACAGGAGTATTTTAAGGCTTGAATGAAAAAAGGTATTCAAGTACTTTGCAAGAAAACAAATTATATATATATTACTATTATTGCTATTCTTCTCCTTCTACCTCCTTGAAGTAAATGAAATTTGGCTTTCCTCATGGCATTCCACATTACCATGAATCCTTTCTAATGCTAGATATTTCCCCCAAATCTACCTCCCCACTTCCCACTCTTCATGTAACACCAATTCCGACTGATACAACCTAGGGTTAGAATTGTTTTACTCAGTCATTTCATCTTTCATCCACCACACAGGGACTGTATTCTGGGGACACAATGAAAGGCAAAAACTTGAAACATTTCTCCTGGGCCTGCTGTATTATTTATGACTTGAAGTGTAGAGTTTCCTGGAAATAAGAGAGGAAGTCATATGTAATGATAGCAGATATTTGTGGGGGCTCATGACATTGACTAGGATTATGCTAATATGCCTGGACAGGGTGATCCATGCTGTCATTTGAATAGTGCGGAGGACTAGACCATGCTTAATATGTAAGAACTGTTCTACACAGTATCTGGTAGCTGAATTATTAGGAACTTAGAAGTGTACAGACTAGGAATGTGGATACTAGAACAAGTGAGGGAGTGATTCAAGACTGCAGGGGAAGACAGTTATGATATGGAATGTGGCTGTTGCCTTTACAGAAAATCTGAATTCTAATCACATCACTGGAACATCCACTTGATATTGTGAAATGTGTTAATGTAATGAGAAGGGAATCATACTATCATTACCTTTGATTACTAGAGTCAGAAATAAGACCATTTCTATTGTCTACATTATTTGCAAAAACATACTTTATATTCACATGTTTATTAAGAGCCTGATGTTATCAAAAAACAAAACAAAACAGGGTCATTGAATATCCCTCAATAAAAAAGCTAGAAATGAACCAAACAGAAATGCACCAAGAATAACTTCAGGAATGTAGTGGGAGGAGTGCTGTGGCAAAAATAAGCCGCATATTATTCACGGCATTAGATGGAAACATACTCCAATATTGAATCTAATTCATCTATCTTCACTCAGTATAATAAACTGAAATAAGCCCTTTGACCTTATCTTCTGTCTCTCCTGCCCTCAAATCCCTTTCATTCCTTGATCCCTCCCTGACTTTTTTTTCTATTCATTAGCCATCTTTAAATCCTGTTCCAATTTCACTTTCCTTCCTACCCAAGCAATGCCATGTTCAGTGACTACGGTGATACCTTCACTTTCACACCCTAATTCTTGCATCATTTCCCATCCACCTTTCCCATACTGCTATACTTTAATCCTTCATAATTCCAATTACCTGATTCCTTGATGCCTAATCCCATGCATCTGAATATTGCTGAATGAAATCATTAAACCATGCTGCCTGGGTACACTATGAAATTTAACCTCAAATTATACATAACTACTACATGGAAATAATATTAAAGTCTTATCAGTTCTCTAAGACATTCCCCACAATAGCATGCTGGAATTTTTCTTCTTTTGTTCTGCCTTAGTTTACCACTTTCAAACTCACTCAGCAAATTACTTCACCTCTTAATTTACTTGAGAATGTAGAAATTGTCTAAGATGAACTACCTTGACTTCTTCCCTCCAAACTGTGAATGTGAATAGGGTGAACTCTTCCATAAAACAGAAGCAGATATCTTCATGTCTTTTCCTTACCCTCTGTAGTCTCAGCACAAAACTGCCTTCCTTATTGCCAGATTTAATTTCTCCACTTGTGCTGAAAATCCCATTCCTAACTATCTATTTCATTATATTGTCTTATCCAACATCCCTTTTTTCTTAGGTATTTTAAGTCTCTTCTCTCCTGGAACTATTTCCCACTCTTACAAACATTTCAAAAATAATCCTTTGACCCTCATAATTTCTCAAGTTATTGTCTATAAAATGGGAATCATAGGATCATACATCATACTAAGGGTTTTGTAATCCATAGCCTCATTTTACAAGTGGAAAAAAAAAACTGAAGCAAAAAGAGGTTAAGGGATTTGCTCAAAGTCATATATTTTGCTTCCCAGCTGCTAGTCAGTTAAATATTGAAAAAGGACACCTATCACAGCTGACTCAACAGTTCAATAGATAATAAGTAGCAAAAACAGGATTCAAACTCAGTCTCTGCTAATAAAGTTTTTCTTATCTACATCATATAAGGTTGTTATAATAAGGTATTTTGTAGATCTTTAAGTGCTATAGGACTATATTGATTTTGGTATTCATTGAATTGAATTGAAAATTATATTTGGTCAGTTGGATACAGAGAGCATTAAGTCAAGCCTTTTCTCTTAGTTTCTTTTCACTACACCATATTGCTACCAACCACAAGGAGCCTGAGGTAGTTGGAGACTAATATGACTTATGCAATTATTTGCTGAATCCAGTTGCGTAGACTTGTATAGGATTTCATACAAGGAGACAACCAATGAAGGTAAGAGGAGTCCAGGGAGGGTTATGAAGATGATGGTAGAACTTGAACTTGAATGTTAAGAATGCTTAGGGTTTGCAAAGGTGTATAAATGAACAGTTTAAGCAAAGAGACTGACAGGGACAAATTCATGGGATCAAAAATGAGTACACAGGGAGTACATAGAACAATAAGTAGATTCATCAAATAAGGTAGTAATTATGCTGTTCTGTAGCACTAACACCCTCTTCTGGAAGGTGAAAGCCAAAGAACCTTTTGTCATACAGTACCATAAGAATAAGGAGAAAAGCCAGAGTGTCCCTCACTAACAGAAAGCCCTAAGGAGTAAGAGAGGGTTAGCTATTCCTCAAAATTTCTTGGGACAGTTTCTGTATTTTCAGACAACTAGATTTCTCATATCTCGTGGGAGTAGTCCATCCCTACCTTAAGATAGGTACAGGTCATTTGAAAAATACTTTTTAAAATGTGGAAAAAATAGGCCCTTTTGTCTTTAAGGCATGTTGAAAGGGGAAGGATGCTAGAATTATCTTAGTTCAGTTCCAATGGAGGGCTTTAATGAATTCATTTTTCTTTTCTCATCATTTTCTGGTTGGGTTACTTATATTTAGTACTTGCAACAGGTAACTCAAAAGGAAATGAAAAGTAATCAGGAGAATATAAGAACATTTCTGAACAGTACCAAAGATGACTTGTACAGAAGATGCGGTGTTAAAATACATAGATGGGTATGACCAGAAAAGCAGAGATGATGAAATTGAGGGCTACTGAGTTCTAATCTTCTCCCTGCAGCCCACTAACTGCATGGTATTGAATATCTTTTCTCTCCCACTATTTACTTATCTCTAAAGTGAGAGATATTGATGATCCTTGAGTTCCCTTATAGACTTAGTATGCTATATTCCTAGGGTCAGGATTGCTGTTCCTGGTTTTTGTTTGTTTGTTTTTGTTGTTGTTGTTGTTTTACTTTACTTATTTTTATTTTTTGCTTTTTTTTTTTTTTTTGGAGGGCAATTGGGGTAAACTAACTTTCCAAGGTCACACAGCTAGTTTTTTGTTTGTGTGTGTTAAGTGTCTGAGGTCAGATCTGAACTCAGGTCCTTCTGACTCCAGGGCCAGCACTCTACTCACTGTGCCACCTAGCCGCCCCTAGGATTATATTTTTAATCCACTCTGATATCTGCTTCTGTTTTATGGAAGAGTTCACCCTATTCACATTCACAGTTATGCTTCCTGCGTCTTTCCATTCTCCTGTTTATGCTTTTCTCCCTCCTTTATCCCTTTTATTCCTCACTGTTTTGCTTCTGATCAATGTCTCCTTTGATCTGCCCTCCCTTCTATCAGCCCCCTCCTTTTTCTTTTCCTTTTCCCCTCCCAATTCTACCCCCTTCGGTCTTCCTTTCTATCTATTCCCCTCCTTTTTTCACCTTTCTCCTCCTACCTTCCTATAAGGTAAGATAAATTTCTATGCCCACCTGAGCATGTATGTTATTTCCTGTTTGAGTCAAACCCTATGAGAATAAGGTTCAGACAATGCTACCCCCCACCCTTCTTTCCCTCTACTATAGCATGCTCTTTGTGTCTCATCATGTGATGTAATTTACCTTACTTTGCCTCTCCTATTCTCTTCCCCAGTACCATCATTTTATTTCACCTTCAATTTTTTTTATACCATCACATCAAAGCTAACTTATATACAAAGCCTCTGTCTATGTATATCCCTTCCAATTGCCCTAATAAAGATACAGTTCTCAAGAGTTACAAGTATCATCTTCCTGTATAGGGATGTAAACAATTTAATCTTAATGAATAATATGTTTCTTTTTCCTTTCCTTTGTACTTCTCTTGAGTCTTGCATTTGAAGACTATATTTTCTGTTCACCTTTGGTCTTTTCATCAAGAATGATTGACAGTCCCCTATTTCATTAATCGTCCATCATTTCCCCTCAAAGATTATGCCCAGTTTTTCCGGGCAGTTGATTCATGGGTTGTAATCCAAGTTCCTTTGATTCTGGAATATCATATTCCAAACCCTCTAATCCTTTAATGTAGATGCTCCTAAATCCTGGGTAATCCTGACTGTGGCTCCTTGATATTTGAATTGTTTCTTTCTGGCTGCTTTTAGTATTTTCTTCTTGACCTCATAATTCTGTAATTTGGCCATAATAGTCCTTGGAGTTTTCATTTTGAGATCTCTTTTAAGAGGTGATCAGCAGATTCTTTCAACGACCATTTTGTCCACTGGTTCTAGGATATCAAGGCATTATTCCTTGACAATTTCTTGAAAGATGGTGTCCAGATTCTTATTTTGATTATGATTTTCAGTTAGCCCAACAATTCTTAAATTATCTCTCTTGGACCTATTCCCTAGCTCAGTTGTTTTTCCAATGAAGTATTTTACATTTTCTTCCATTTTTCATCCTTTTTATTTTATTTGACTGATTTTTGATGTCTCATAGAGTCTTTAGCTTCCACTTGTCCAATTCTAGTTTTTAAGGGAGTATTTGGAAAAATATGTGGAGTCCCACCATATTCTTTTTATGACACTAATAACATGCTGATACCTAAACCAGGAGAAGTAAAACAAAGAAAGATTATTATAGTCCAATTTTCCTAGTGAATATCGATGCAAAAATTTTAAACAAAATATTGGCAAAGAGATTACAGCATTTTTTTAAACCAGTATAATACATTATGACCAAGTAGGATTTTAATAGGTATGCAGTGCTGGTTCAATATTAGGAAAACTATCAATACAACTGACCTTATCAATAACAAAACTAACAGAAATCATATGATTATCTCAATAAATATAGAAAATACTCTTGACAAAATACAGCCCCCATTCCTATTAAAAACACTAGAGATTATAGGAATAAATGGGGTTTTCCTTAAAATGGTAAGAAACATCTACCTAAAACAATCAGTAAGTGTTATATGTAATAGGGATAAGAAAGAACTTTCCCAGTATAATCAGGGGTGAAACAAGGATGTCCATTGTCGCCACTATTATGCAATATTTTGCTAGAAATATTAACTTTAGCAATAAGAGAAGAAAAATAAATTGAAAGCATTAAAATAGGCAGTGAGGAAACCAAACTATTACTCTTTGCAGATGATATGATGGCATACTTGGAGAATACTAGAGAATCAACTAAACAACTATTTGAAATAATAATTTTAGCACAAGTGAAGCACAATTTATCACAAATAAACCCACACAAATATTTGGCATGTGTATATATTATTAATAAAGCCCAACAGGAAGAGATAGAAAGAGAAAGAACATTTAATGTTATTATAAACATTATAAAAAATTATTTGCAAGTCTACCTGCCAAGATAAACCCAGGGACTATATGAACACAATTACAAAATACTTTTCACATGAATAAAGTCATATCTAAATAAATTGAAAAATATCTGTTGCTTATGGGTAGATTGAGTTAATATAACAAAAATGACAATTCTACCTAAGAATTCACTTATTCAGGGCCATACCAATCAAACTACCAAGAATTATTTTATAGACCTAGAAAAATAATAACAAAATTTTTCTGAAAAAACAAAAGGTCAAGATTATCCAGGAAATTAATGACAAATTGCAAAGGAAGGTGGCTTAGTCATACCAGATCTAAAACTATATTATAAAATGTCAGTGATTTAAACTATTTGATACTGGCTTAAGAAAAAGAGTGCTGGATCAATGTAATCCATTAGGTACCCAAGACATAGTAGTCAATGACTACAGTAATCTACTGTTTGATAATCCAAAAGACTCCAATTTCTGGAATAAGAACTCATTATTTGACAAAAACTGCTGGAAAAACTAGAAAATAGTATAGTAGAAACTAAGCATAGACCAACATCTCACACTGTATACATAACAAGATATGGACAGAATGGATATATGATTTAGACATAAAGGATGATACCATAACAAAATTAGGAGAACAAGGAATAATTTACCTTTCAGATCTGTGGAAAATGGAAGCATTTATGACCTAACAAGATATAGAGAACATTATAAAATGCAAAATTAATAATTTCAATTACATTAAATTAAAAACAGGTTTTGCACAAATCCAGTGTAACCAATATTGGAAAGAAAGCAAAAACTGGGACATAATTTTATAGCCAATTTTTATCTGGAAAAGACCTCATTTCTAAAATATATAGATAAGTGAATCAAATTTATAAGAATATACATCACTAACCAATTGATAAATAGTCAAAGATAATATGAGCAGGCAGTTTGCATAGGAAGAAATTAAAGCTATCTATAGTCATATAAAATGCTCTAAATCACTATTGATCACAGAAATGCAAATTCAAACAACTTTGATGTACCATCTCATACCTATTGAATTGGCTAATATGACAGAAAAAGAAAATGATAAATGTTGGAAAAGATGTGTGAAAATTGGAACACTAATTCATTGTTGGTGGAGTTATGAGATGTTCCAACCATTCTGGAGAGGTACTTGGAACTATACCCAAAGGTCAATCAAACTGCATACCCTTTCATCCATCAATACCACTACTTAGGTTGTATACCAAAGAGATCATAATAAACAAAGGAAAAAAGTACACACATGTACAAAAATATTTTTAGCCATGCACCTGCAAGCAGCAGGCATGGCAGAGTCTCAGCTGCAGCTCGTGGCCCGGTGGGTCCAGAGCTTCCCTGACTTCCCCAAGCCCAGAATCCTGTTCCATGACATCAGTCCTTTGCTAAAGGACACAGATGCCTTCCAGGCTTCCATTGAACTTTTGGCTGACCACCTGAAAGAAAACCACAAGACAAAGATTGATTATATTGCAGGTTTGGATGCTTGGGTGTGGTGAGCCAAAGAGGCCTGAGCCAGGACTTCAGATAATTACCCTGATATCAGTGGACCTGAACAACAAAGACCTCTTTGAGATGGTCTTTTCACTAAGTCAGCTCCTGAGTTCTTTTGATATGGGTTACACTTATAAAGGATGGTATTTGAGTTCTGAGGCTAACAGGCTCCGCCCCAAGACATATCTGATTTTGCACTCTGGTATCTTTGGGTGGCCAGCTCTAAAAGTTTGAGGATTGCACTTCAGTCTTGAAGTCTGCTCTCAATTGTATCCTTTTATGACTGCGGCTGTACCTGAGGCCTAGATCAAAGGGTTTACCCTAAGACTTTAGTCTCCTAGATAAGAAATCCTTATCAAATTATCTATTCCATGCTACTTCCAGGATACAACAGACTAAGGTAATGATTAGAAAACTTGAGTCCCCTTCCTTTGTCTCCTTGCTCTCTAAAAACCTTGTCCTGAGGATCAATAAACAGAGTTCATGGTTCTTCCTTGAACTACCCACATGGCCTGGTCATTTCTTATTCACATCTCCAGATCATGCTAAGTGCTGGACACTGAGCAGCCCACGGCTCTCGGGGTTTCCTGTTTGGTCCCTCCCTGGCCCAGAAACTTGGAATAGGGTTTGTCCTCATCCGAAAACGAGGGAAGCTTTCAGGGCCCACAGTATCCACTACTTATTCCCTGGAATATGGCCAGGCAGAATTGGAGATCCAGGAAGATGCCATAAAGCCCGGCCAGAAGGTGGTGATAGTGGATGACCTGATGGCCACTGGAGGTACCATGGGGGCAGCCTGCCAGCTGCTGCAGAGTCTGAAGGCCAACGTGCTGGAGGGGCTGACCATGGTGGAGCTGACCTCCCTAAAGGGGAGAGAGAAGCTGGCCCCTGTGCCCTTCTTCTCCTTGCTACAGTACAACTGAGGCTGGGCTGCTGCCAGCACCTTCCCCACCAGCTGGAGACCACATACAGCTTTTCATTTACACAATCACAAGACCTGGACTTGGACCTTCTGGACTCAGATCCCAGCTGGCAAGTGCCTCCAACTGGACTGACTGCTATGCAATCGGAAACATAAGCCTGCTCTCCTCCTCTTGGAGCACTTCCTCTTCAGACCAGCAGAGGGCTCCAAAGGGCTGCTGTTCTCCCACCCAAGGAAGGCCACAGGCACCATTTTGGCCCCTTCCTGCCCCACCACCAGCCATGCACCACTTGTCAATCTTGACTTCTTCCAAGTCCCTTCTTGAAGGGTAGAGACCAGCTCCCAGAGAAGGACTCTTTCTTCTAGAGGGTACATCTGGGCAGGGCCCCCTGCCTCCATGGCTTAGGACACTCTTGACCCTTAAGTTGGTACCAATGAAAAGCTGACTTTAGGGTTTAGAATTTGGGTTAGCTTCCCAGGCCAACCAACTCAAGTATACTTGTCAGAGGTAGCTGATCTCTCACCTGCACTGGCTGGGTGACCTTAACCTCTCTGCCCCAGGTTGAGTGGTCTCTAGAGGAGAGTTCTTGACCCAAATGGAATTTGGGGGGAGGAAGAGCCAGGGGCATCATCTCTGTAATACAGTAAAAGCCACAGTGGTTTTGCCAAATTTCAGCATCTGCCCCCCTTGTCTGTGACCCCAGCAGGTAGAATTCTCCCCTCTTGGTGCCACACCAGAGCCCAGGGACCTGGGCAGCTCAGTGAGATCCCCCAAGGCTTAACTCTTGATCTCTTTTTATATTTTCATTTGTTTTTACTATGCACATGTGACAGACGGACAGTCTCTTGTATCACAACCCCAGATTCAGGCCTTGCTAAGGGATAAGGTGTCTAGCCCCAGGACCATTAATGGTACATGGGGGAAGAACCAGCTGGCCAGGCCACCTTTGGAGATGTGACCAATGAGACCCTGGAACTAGAACTGCCACCAGAATGTCCACGGTGAAGCAACCTTCTCGCTGGAGAATCTTTCCTGATGCAATCTGTATCTGATGATTAAATCATTTTTTAGCAAAAAAAAATATAGCACCTCTTTTTGTGGTTTAAAAGAATTGGAAATTGAGGTTAAACCCACCTACTGGGGAATAGTTGTAATATATGAATGTAATGGAATACTTTTGTGCTATCAGAAATGATGAGAGGGTGAATTTCAGAAAAACTTAGAAAAAACTTACATTAACCAATGTTGGGTGAAGTGAGTAGAACCAGGAGAACATTGTACATAGTAACAGCAATAATGTGTGAGGATCGACTTTGATCGATGCAGCTATTCTCAGAAATACAATGATCTTAGAGAATTCCAAAAACGCTTATGATGGAAAATGCTATCCATATCCAGAGGAAGAACCATCAAGTCTGAATGCAAATCAAAACAAACTATTTTCTCTCTCTTTTATCTTCCTTCTGGATTTTTTATCCCTTTTGGATACAAACCTAGTAGTGGTTCTAGGCCAAAGGGTTTTGGTTGTATACCCTTTTGAAAGTTTTTTTTTTTTCCAAATTGCTCTACAGAGTGGTTGAATCAGTTTACAACTCCACGAACAATACATTAATATCAGAGAGAATTCTGGGAAGATGGCAGCATAGGTCAGAAAATTCCAAGCTCTCAAAATTTCACCCCACAAAAGAGTTAAAATAGCACATAAGGGCAAACAAAGTTTGGGTGGACATAAATAAGAATAGGGACACAAGGAGGATCTTCCTGGGACAATTTGAGAAGATGTGAAAAAAAAATCCCAGGAAGAGGTTTGGTCCTTCTCAGGAATAAACACCTCAGGCTAGGGAAATTGTAAAGAAACTAGGAATAAAGGATATCCAGTATTACCAGATTTCAATTTATATAATAATGTAATTATATTAGAAACAAACTTGACCAAAAAACTAGGTAAAACATTGAAAAATAGACCAGTGAAACAGATGAGATATGGAAGACATGATAGCAAATGCAAATAGTAACCTAAGGTTTGATTAACCCAAGAACACCAACAACTTATCTATCTATCTATCTATCTATCTATCTATCTATCTATCTATCTATCGAATATTCCTCAATTTCTTTTTTAATTAAATTTTATTTTTAGTTTACATCATTCATTTCCACAAGATTTTGAGTTACAAATTTTCTTCCTGTCTTTCCCCTACCCACCACCCCAAAACAGTGATCCCACTGCATATACTCTCCCCCAATCTGCTCTCTCTTATATCCTCTCCATATGCCCTCCAACTTTCCAGAAGGGCAAAATGGATCTCCATACCCCAGTGCCTGTATAACATTTCCCAGTTGCATGTAAAAATAATAATAATATATTTTTTAAACATTTGATTTTAAAATTTTGACTTCCAGATTCTTTCCCTTCCTCCTTTGTTACCCACACTTACTGGGAAGTTAAGCAATTCAATATAGGTTGTACATGTGTAGGTATGCAAAACATTTCCATAGTGGATATATTTTGAAAGACTGACTATATTTCCCTCCATCCTATCCCACTCCCCACTTGTTCTATTCTCTACTTTGACCCTGTCTCTTTTTCAAAAGTGTGTGCTTCTAACTACCCTCCCCAACAACCTGCCCTCCCCTCTATCACCCCCCTTTCATAGCCTTCCCCCCTACTCTCCTGTAGGGTGAGATACCCTATTTAGTGTGTTTGTCATTCCCTCCCTAAATCAAATTCAATGAGTATAAGATTGACCCATTCCCTTTTGCCTTCCTGTTCCTCCCCTCCATTGTAACAGTTTTCCTTGCCTCTCCTATATAGGATAATTTACCCCATTCTGTCTCACCCCATCTCCTCTCATGATATTTCTCTCTCACCTCTCAATTTTACCTTGGGCTCTGCTCCCAGCATATTGTGATGAACCCTTTCTGTCCACCTTCCAGGCTGCCTTCAGTGGGGCATTTGTTTCTCTCTGTCAGTTTGTGAGTTCTGTATCTCTAAAGTTTGTTTAGTCATATTTTATGGGTATTTGAGGTAAATATGGGGAGAACTCATGGAGTTTTCCTGCTTCTACACCACCATCTTGGCTCTGTTTGAACACCAACTATTTAAAAAGGCCCTCTTTTAAAAAATGAATTTTATACCAATATCTTATATCTTGATCCCAAATAAATTACAAATGAATAAATCCCATCATCAAAAGTTGTAGCATTTAGGGGTGGCTAGGTAGCGCAGTGAGTAGAGCGCTGGCCCTGGAGTCAGAAGGACCTGAGTTCAGATTCGGCCTAAGACACTTAACACACATAAACAAAAACCTAGCCATGTGACCTTGGGCAAGTTACTTAACCCCAATAGCCCTCCAAAAAATAAAAAAAGTTGCAGCATTAAAAAAAATAGAAAATAATGAAATACCATATCTTTTAGAACTGTAGTTAGGAAGGAACTTGCAACTGAATGAGAGATATAGGAGTTTATAAAAGACAACACTAATTATATAAAATATAAGAACCTTTTTTTTTTGAGGAGGGAAGGCAAGGCAATTGAGGTTAACTGACTTGACCAAGGTCACACAGCTAGAAAGTGTGATCAAGTGTCTGGGGCCATATTTGAACTCAGGTTCTCCTGACTGCAGGGCTGGTGCTGGTGCTGTATGCACTGCGGCAGCTAGCTGTCCATAAAAACCTTTTGCTTGGAAAAAAAAAATAACTAGCATCAAAAGGAAAGATGCAAATTAAGAAGACTTCATACTAAATATCTGATAGTTAATAGTATCACATATTAAGTCTTAGATATAAACTAAGAGATCATTAGTTCCAACTTCCTCATTTTCAGATGAGGAAGCTAAAGCCAAAGAGTTAAAGTCACTTAACCTAGATTAAAAGGATGTGACACGAAATTCAATCCCAGGAAACCTTCACTCCATGTCCAGTAGAATCTTTGCTATATCATACTCCCTCAAGACAATACATAGGATTTTAAAGTTGAAAGGGGTCATCAAGTTTATCTAGTTACACATAATCATAGAATCTTTTAATTTATAGGGAATTTAGAAGCTATTGAATTCTACCAGTTCCTGGTGACAAGAATACTGTCTCCAACCTGTTCACTATATACTATGTTGTCTCTTTAATAAGAAAAAATAAAAATTTATAGATAGATGTAA